>JAVHNF010067123.1:0-11189 GCA_034783455.1 Micropsitta finschii | reverse complement strand
GGCTTTGACCCTATCTCACTGTCCTGTTCTCCTGTTCTTCTGACCCACTGTTACACTGTCCCTTTGTCCTGCTGTCCCCTTGTCCCACTGTCCCTCTGTCTCGCTCTCTGTCCCGTCTATCCTGCTGTCCCTCTGTCTCCCTGTCTCGCTGGCCTTGGAGCAGTCCCGGGGCTGTGGGGCATGCTCAGCCTTACCAGCTCCGCAGGCTTTGACCCTATCTCACTGTCCTGACCTCCTGTTCTTCTGACCCACTGTTACACTGTCCCTCTGTCCTGCTGTCCCCTTGTCCCACTGTCCCTCTGTCTCGCTCTCTGTCCCGTCTATCCTGCTGTCCCTCTGTCTCACTGTCTCGCCGTTCCCCTGTCTCACTGTCCCACTCTCCCCCTCTTCACCTGTCTCCCTCTCCCGCTGTCCCTCTGTCCCCGGCCGTGCTCCTCCCAGCCGGTCCCCGCTCTCCTCCGCAGTGTCTGCCTCCCTCTGCCGGCAGCGCGGCACCGGCAGCCGCTCCTGGAGCTCCGGGATTTCCGGTCCTCAGCCCCAAGGCAGCACTGTCCCCTGGCAGACAGGCCCGGAGCCCGCTCCTTCCCCTCCGCCCAGCTTTGGGTGAAATGCGGCATTTTATCCCCACACTTCCCGGATGCTCCATGTGTGTTCTATCATCGCTACAGCATCGTCTGCAGAGCTGGCTCTGCAGTTTCATCAGCAGACGTTTGGCATTGCCCCTGCCCCTGTGGTGAAGTGCAGAGCAGCACCAGGCACCCACAGGCCTGGGTGTCCCATGTGAACCCTCTGTAAGGTGCCACAGGCACTCGCCTGAGCATCCCTCAGCACTTGCAGCCCTGTGCTGTGAGGATGTGCCACCGTGCTCCTCTCTACCATGCTGCTGATCTGCCCGATGTCTTTATCAAGTGAATTACTTGTCTTGGAGAGAGACCCAATACGTTTGGACAGTCAAGGTCAAGTTTACCCGAGGCAAAGGCAGTGTGTGTTAGGATCCCTACCTGCTCAGTCTCTATTAATTAGACCCCATCATGGTTTCCCTTATTATTCCAGGGCAGATATGAAGCCCACCAATCTGTGATTGCTCTTGACAGCTAAGACAGCCCCATGTCCTCCTGTAAATGTGCTGTTATTCATCTGACTCTGACACCGAGCCTTTCACCTTCAGCTTGCCCTAAAATCCCTGCCTAAAAAGTCCTAAATGACACATTTCTGAGCAGCACGGAGCTCAGGGCTGGCCAGACTGAACAGGATCTGCATGCCCATCACCCTAGCATCCCACGCCATGGGGACCATGCGCCCAGGTGCTTCCATGTCCTGGGCCACCCCAGCCTTTTGCAGCTGTCCCCTCTGTTCCCATTCTTCCCTTGCTGCTGACAAGTCACATTAGGAGCTGCAAAGCCTCATGGCAGGGCTGGCCGTGGTGTGTGTCCCAGGGCAGGCAGCTCTGCATGGCAGAGCCTGCCCATGCCCACAAACTGCCTGTCCCCCAGGCATTCCAGAGTCTGTTTCCAGGACAGGGAACACTCTCTAGCAGCACAGGGCAGGGATATCTGGATTTTATCTGCTGTGAATAGCTCCAAAGGGGTTCCTGCAAGCTCTCCCCAGGGACACCAGAGCTGTTCTGGGGACAGTGGGTGCCGGGCTGCAGGTGACCACCGGCACACACGGAGGGGGGCACCCAAGAGGAGATAGACATTGTCCCTGCCAGCAGCAGCAGTGCAGGGGACCCAGGCCGGGCTGTCCTCACTGCCCGCTGGGAACAGAACCCCCGAGGGTGCCGCAGGAGCCGGCCCGGCTGCTTTGCCGGCGGCTGCAGTGAGCGGCAGCGGTCCGCAGAGGGAGCCCGGCCCCTTCCCAGCCCTCCCGGCGGAGGGGGACACACTGGCATGCGGCCCGCATCCTCCTCTTCCTCCTCCTTCTCCTCCTCCCCCCAGCTTAGGCCGGCAGCTCCCCTCCGGGCCCCTCTGCCCATGAGATGAGAGTATAGGTCCTGAGCACCCACAGGTCCCCCGCTGGGTCCCCTGCGCAGAAGGGAGCAAGCTGCAGGTCACAGAATGGTTTGGGTTGGAAAGGACCTTAAGATCATCCAGTTCCAACCCCCTGCCATGGGCAGGAACACCTTTCACTAGACCAGGCTGCTCCAAACCCTGTCCAGACTGGTCTTGAACACTGCCAGGGATGGAGCATTTGCACTGGAACTGCCTCTTCCCAGTGCCTCATCACCCTCACTGTAAAGAATTTCTTCCTTATATCTAACCTGAATCTCCTCTGTTAAGGGTGAAATGGCAGAGGGGTGACCCTCTTCTCAGGCACAGCTGGGTCCCTCCTGAGCTGTGTCCATGCAGCACCCCTGCCTCCATCCCTTGGACCTGTGCTGGGAGAGCCCTGATGCTTAGGGGGTTCTCAGCATTCACATCTGGCTGTGTCTGCAGGCAGCAGCCATAACACCCACCCATCCCTATCAGCTCCAGGAATTTTACCCATCCTGAGGTCCATGGACTTCAGCCATAAAGTCTCAAATGCAGCTGGTGCTTGTTTTGCATCAGCAGGTGCCGGTTTGTCACGATCCCAGTGAGAAAGGCACTCAGACTCTTGAAGTACTGGTTAAAACGCTCTTTATTAGAGCTCACACTATAGAGACACTATTAGAGATAACATTAAACCCTTTCAAATACAGGAACCCTGATCTGCACAGCACTGAACAGACCTCCAGGCCACCACCCTGCAGACCCTGCCAGTGAAAAGGGTTATCCCATTTTAGTCATTTGAGCTGTTATTGATTTTTTTCTCAGAGGAAACCAGCTCTATTCCTTATATCGACTGCTGAAAATAAAAATGCTTACACGAGAACCTCTTGTTGATCTTTTAGATAAAGACACCAGGTGTGAGCTCCCTGCAGACTCCTCTGTTATAGCCTCGTTTTTACCCTGGCTGAGCTCACCCCACAGCCAAGGGATGCCCACAGCACAGGTCCAGGCCTGCTCAAGCTTGCTGTAATGCGGGTCACTAACTCTGAGGTGTCTCCTGGCCAGGATCACAGCAACGCTCTGGCTGTAGCAGCACAGAGAGCTGTGCTGTTTCCCAGCCCCATGCTGTCACTGTGCTTTCCCCCCCACAGAACAGCCCAGGGGACACGTGGCTGAATTCCCCACAGGGAATTTCAACAGAGGTCAGAGGCATGATGTGGTGCTGGAGGATGTCTCAGGGGACACTTCTGCATGGATGGTTACACCATCGAGAGGAACCGAAAGCCCTGTGTCATGCAGGATAGAGCACTGTGGGGTGAGTTGGGCGGCCAGCACCTCATCCTCATTGCTGCCCTCAAGGAAGCATAGATGGCCTTGATGTCCCCAGAGGCCTATGTCAGCAAACATCATATGTAGGCAAGTGCTGGTGCTGCTTTGCCAGGCTGGTGCAGCCACTGTCCCTTGTCCCTCTCCCCTGTCTGCTCTCTGTAGGAGTGCCACAACCCTGCACCCTAGGGATGCTGCCCAGCCTGACCGCAGCAGCAAGGCGTGATTTACTCCAGGCTGCCTTCCTGCCCTTTGCTCCCTAGGGATGCAGCACCGGCCCCGGGCAGGGCAGCAACACCACATCCTTTTACCAGGGCCCAAGAGCCAGCTGCCCAGGCTGGAAAGAGGCACCCGGTGGCAGAGAGACGCCAGCCTGGTCCCTCTGTATGGCTTGATGGGGATGGGGATGAGGGGGAACCCTGTGGCTTGTGGCTGGCTGCCAACTTGCAACAGGAGCTGGTAGCAGCTCTGTGAGTCCTGCCCAGCAACTAAACACCAGCTATCCCTGTTTGGGAGCAAAGGTGGGTTTGCAGAGCTCCAGGGCTGAGGCCACACACCCTCCTTGAGCAGAGCACCCATAGGTGCACCCATGCAGAGCAGTGCTCAGGGCAAACAGTCCCTGGTGCGATGCTCGTCCCAGCGTGGGGTGCTCAGTGGAGCAGCCTCTGGTCTGTGGCTGAGCGCTGCAGCAGCTGCATCCAGCTGCTCCAGGTCCATGGGGAACTGACATGGGATAGCTCCCAGCAGCCAGGCAGGGGGGGCGCGGGGAAGACTATTTTGGGCAGCCCAAGGCACCCCAGCTGTCATGATCTCTGCAGCACGGAACCTGCGCTGGGGTAGGGACCTGGGTGCTGCCTGGGCAGCATTAGGGGAGGTACACACACTTCCCATGAAGTCGCTAGCACCCTGCTGTCCCCCACAGCCAGGGGACAGCCACATCCCAGTGATGAAGTAGCCCAGTGCAGAGCTGACATAGGTGATGATAATGGACTCATCCGGACGGCTCTTTGCCTCTCAGTCAGGTGGGACTGGGGTAGAGGAAGGAGCAACAGCTTCGGGACCTGCAGCCAAAGTATGAGCTCCTGGCAATGGAGCCCCTGGCTTCCTCCAGGCCAGACGGATCCTCCACGAGGGACTTCCCCGAGGCCACTAGCAGGCACCCTAATGGAAAGTCCCCAGGAACTGTGGTTGCTGGGGACACAGCTCCCTGTGGCCAGGAGCAGTGATGCCTGCAGCATCTCCTCCCATCCCTGACGCCCTGGCGGTCACCCAGGCTGTGGCATTCAATCGAAACCTGGAGCTGGAGGGTGTGAGCTGCTGGCAAAGCCCCAGGCAGGGCACAGCAGGACCCAGGGGAGGTGGCTGAGCACAGGGCTGGGTGAGGGGCAGCCCTTGGCACGGCAGGAACCGAGGTCCTGGGATGCAGTGGAGTGCCGGAGCAGGAGTATGGCACTGCTCCACGACAATGAGAACGTCTTTGATGGGAAGTGAGGTGGCTCTCATAAGGTGGTTTTAAATTGCTGTCAAATCAGGGACAAGTCTGGGGGCTTTCCAAGGACTCTGATACCATCAGGGGAGCCATGGGGCAGGAAAAGACATGCTGTCGTAAACAAGTGACTCCCTGAGTGATGGGCAGGATGGGGAAGACATGGTGGGGAGATAAAAAAAGGAAAACTCAAAAGGCAAAACACAGGCTGGTGGCCCTTCTCTGGAGCTTCCCCTGCTCCTCTTGTGGCATCCTTCCTGTGCTGTACCCAGAGTGTTACATCCTGTCTGTGTGGGGACTTCTAACCCACTACCCCTATGGCGGCAGAGGGTGTCCCCTGCCGGCTCAATCCCTCTCCAGGAACCAGTGCTCAGGTAAGAAGCTGGGGACCAGGAAGAGGGTCACCTCAGAGCACAAGGACCCCAGTCTCTGCTGCTCCCCAGGCAGCCTGTGGAGCTGGGAGGTGCTGCTGAGAAGCTGGTCTAAGAGAAAACAAGTTGACTTTGGTGATGCCATCATGCCAAAGACTAGGGAGGACGACATTAAATCCTACTGCACTTGGTGCACCCACATACTCAAGAGCAAGTTCTGGACCAGTTCAGGGCTCCAAGCCCTCAGGGATCATTGTAGCCCAGTGCCAAAGGCCTGGTGCATGGGAAATTTCCAGGGATGGCTGGCATTTTGGCCAGCCCAGCCCTCTTTCAGGTGCTGGAGCTGGCATTTCCTCCCCACCCTTCACTCCTCTGGATCCCTGCCCGCATTTGCACACAGTTTCCCAGGCAACAGCCCCCATGAGGATGGGCGAGGTGAGGCTGTGCTGCCCGCAGACTGACCTATGTCTCCCACAGAGATGCCACAGCCACCATGAGGTCACTGCACCTGACAGCAAGAGTGGAATACACCAGCCTCACAGATCTGAATGGCACCGGGGAAGGGGTCCTCTGGTGTCACTTCCACCACCCTGCAGGGATTTGGGGGATGCTGTCACATCTGTCAGCCTAGAAGAGGAACAATGTGAAGGGAAAAAGATGGTGTCCCGAAGTGGGGAGTGAGGGATGATTGCTACCAGGTAGGGAGAGATGGATGAAGAGGCCATGAGCACAGGCTGGAGCATCCCACATCCCTTTGGCACTGCAGCCTCCCATCCCATGGAACACGTTTGGCCTCTACCACTGTGGTGGCTCTGGGCACCATGAGACTCAGGGAAGTCCTGACTGGCCCTGCAGGGCCATGTCCAAAGCCATGGGTGCACAAAGCACCCAGGATTCTGGAGAGGAGACGTTTATACTCAGGTGGAGAGTGCTGCAAGGACACTGCATCATTGCAGAGGCTGGACAGAGGCAGGAGCAGCCCCTCGCTGACCTTCTGGGGGCTGCAGGGCCTCTCCTGTTTCCTTAAATTGAGACATGGGAGAACACACAGATGAGATGCACAGAAAGAGAGGGAGACCCTGAGGAGGAGGTTTGAAAGCATGAGTTTTTCTCACAGAAATCCATCCCTTGGGGTCAAGTCTGCAATTCTGCAGCTGGCAGCTTCTCTCCAAAGCCTAGACCCTGGGGCAGGGGTGCGGGTTGCAGCCGGGTTCTGGCTCTGACGCAGGGTGCTGGGCGTGGGATGCTGGATTTGGGATGCTGGGTGTGGGATGCTCGGTGCCAGATTTGGGCTGCAGGGAGGGGTGTGAGGCCGCGTGCAGCCAAGAGTGATGGTGCTAGCCAACAACCCCGGCTCATGGTGCCAAGCAGCCACGCGTGGGTGCTGGGAAGGAGTGGGAGGACCTGAGCACCCTCTGGTTTCGCTGCTGCCTTCCCCTTCCCGCTGTGGGAGCCCCGACTCTGGCTTTACTTTCAAAACGAAAGCAGTGTCAGCGCGTGACTGCACTGGCGCCATCTCCCATCCTGTCACCCAGCACCCTGGGCGGCCAGGCCTGCAGTAGGTGGCCAGACACCCCTGAACACTCACCCCATCGCTCCCCCACCTCCACCACCCCATCCGCTGCTGAGGATTTCCTTAAACCAGGCAGCAAACCCCCAGGGACAACGTGGATCCATGGAAACACAGGTAAGGGCTGCTCCCCAAGCAGGGGGGTCAGGATGGGATGGGGTGCAGGGCCATGGAGAGAGAAAGGACCAGAGGGCACCCGATGGGATGTTGGAAGGGCTGTGCTGTTGATGCACGTGAAATGCTGGGGCTGTGGGGCGCCAGGTTCCCCCCACTGCACCCACAGCCGCCCCGAGGCTCTGGAGCTGGGCAGGATCCAGGGCTCAGGATGCTGGGGTGCAGGCACTCGCCCCGGCATGCGGGAAGCCCAGCAGGAGGGGGAAGGAGTGGAGGCCTCGGCAAGGGGCCAGGCAAGGGGCGGCCCCCGGCGCACCCGTCATGTGTTACTGGAAACATCTGGCCTGGGCCGCAGGGGCGTGACAGCTGCACACGCATGTGCACACATGCACATGGGGTCACACACATGCACTCGTGTGTTTATGGGTATGCGTGTAGCAGTACATGCATCCACTTCTGGGTGCACTCGTGTTCACGTGTGTATACACCATATATGTATATCGTATACATATATCACCCATATATGTATACACACGCAGAGAGGTATGGAGATCTGCACACACATGTAGATGGCCACATACATGTGTAAGCATATAGATATAGACATGTACACTTATATGTGTACATACACATACACGCACACCTAAACATATAGTTATACATGTACAGATTTGCATGTATACACGTGTGTACATGTGCCAGCAATCACAGCTTGCTGCAGCATGCACATGCATGGACATACATTAGTGTGTGGATGGACCCTCACATATTCACCAGACACACGCATATGCACACACATGCACACATGTGTACATACATGTACAATGGTCGCATTAACTGCAGGCATCCTGCCCGGAGCCTGTGGCCACCCCCCTGCCTGGGTGCCCTGGCAGACTGAGCCTGTACATGCTGTGTGTACGTGTTCCTCTGTGTGTGCTTGTGAAAACATATATGTGCAGATGCATGTGTGCCCTATAGGAGCCTGTGCGTGACCATATGTCCCATATATATTCATATGCACCATGTGCCTGTGCAAGCCTGCATGTACCCCTGGGCGTCCATGTGCCTATGGGCTGCATGTGTGCTGCGAGTGCCCATGTGTACCAAGAGTGCCATGTATATGCTCAAGTGTGCCAAGGGCACAGTGTGCTTGCGTGCCCATGGGTGCCATATGCCTGTGTGTGCGGTGTGCCTGTGTGTGCGCATGTGTGCCATGGGTACCTGTGTGCCCATGCCTGTGCCTGTGCACCATGTGCACTATGAACACCATGTGTACCCCGTGTGCCCAAGTGTGCCGTACGCGCTCTCACACCCCGCGGTGCCCGCACCCCGATGCGGATGCGGGTGCCGGCACCGGAGAGGGGCGCTGGGGAGCGCGGCGGCGAGGGGGGCGGAGCGCGGCGGCGGGGGCGAGGGGCGGTGCCAGCCCCCATCGACCTCCAAACTTTCATTAAGTCGGCAGCACCGGCGGCGGTGGCGGTTCTGGGCCTGTTACGGCACCGGTACCGGATCGGGTGTGGTGGAGCGGCACACCCGTGGGTCCACCAGGCGCGGCGGTGGTGGCCAGGGGGAGGCATGGGCACGGTAAGGGGTGCGCACCTTCGCCGGCACCGGGTGCCCGGCCAGGCCGGCAGCCGCGGGAGCATCGGCTGGACGGGAGGCTACCGGTGAGGGGAACGGGCGGGACTGGCATGGACGGCACGAGATGGGGGCAGCGAGGTGCTCCGGATCGGCGGAGCCGGCAACACCGGTAGCGACACCGGGCACGGCACCGGCAGAGGCCACCCTCCGGGACGGTGGCGGGAGCGGGATGCGGGGCGGTTCCGCATCTGTTGCTCTCCCGGCGCGGCGGCGCAGTACCGGGGGAGCGCAGGGGCGCGGTGCGCAGAGCGGGGCCGCCTGCCGCTGCACCGGGGGGGCTGCGGGGACCGGGGCGGCCCTGCCCGGTGTCGGGGCGGGGGGGCTGGCGGTAATTTTCCACGGGCATGTGCCGGGGCGGGGCGGCGGAGCAGCCACCACGTGGCGGCTGATGTAACCGGGCCCCCCCGCCGCCGTGCTGCACCGGGCGGCGGCGGCGGGGGGGTGCCGGGCGGCGGGCGCGTCGCGGCAGGCGCTGCCCGCGGGGCTGCCGCCGGAGCCGCCTCCCGGGAAGGAGGGGGGGAGAGGGAAGGGAAGGGATAGGGCAGGACAGGGCGGCGGCAGGTCGGCCCGCTGCCCGCCTCCCGTGGGTACCGGCTGCAGCGGGCCCGGCGGATGCTGGCAAAGGAAATGGCCTAGCAGGTGGCAGCGGCTGCACCGGCGCCCCGAGCCGCCCGCTGGGTGGGAGGGGACGGGGACGGGATTTCCATCCTGCGGCCGAGCATCCGTGGCTTTCCCCTGGTGCTGCCTCCCCCGCCGAGGCGCGACAGCCTGGCCGGGAGCCTCGGTTGGTATCTATGTGTCCCGACTTCAGGGTACCACCGGTCCCTTCTCTAGGTACGAGCTGCCCAGCTGTCATGGCATCCCGCAGCTCCGGGAGAGCTGTCTCATAGCAGCAATGCATTGCATCCCCATCCCTGCCTGCTTCTCCATGGGGATGCCGCAGCCTCTGGCATCCTTATATCCATCCCGTTGCCACCTCACACCTGGCTGGGATCTCGCCTCGTTGCCAGGCTGGGAGCCGAAGCCAGTGGTGTGTATGCAGGCAGGCAGCCTTATCAGTGCCTGGCAGACCCTGGGGGGAGTGGTGAGCCAGCCTCTCTGGTGCTGTACCCTTCCAGATGCAGGATGAGACCCGGGCTGAATTCAGGGCTGCAGGACAGGCAGCTTTGGCTGGCTGGCAATAAGCATGTGAAAGGGAAGAGGTCCGTCCACTGACCCTATGCTTCCCATCTCTGAGAGGTCCCTATGCCATGTGAGGAGCCAGACTTGTAGAATTGATGACATTTCTTTTCCCAGGGAGTGCTTTAGTGATGGGATGTTGTATCTGCTAAAGACAGCCTGCCTGAGCTGGAGGGACTGTGGCCAGGGCTGGGGGCTCGCCTGACATCCCCTGGTTTTCTGCCCTTTATCTCCACCACCCATGCTCCCTTCCCCAGCACTTAAGGGCCTTGTGCCCCTTTGCTGATCGCTTTGGACCCATGACAGCCTGAGGACAGGTTTGAGGTGCTGAAGGCCAAGGAAGAGATTCTGACTCAGCTTTGTAAGATGATTGCCATTGAGATATAATTTCTGCAGTCTAGTCAGATTCGTAAAAGATCCTTCCTCTAGGATTTCAATGCGATTGTTCCCCAGGTGAAGCATTTCCAGGCTGGCATAGTCCACAAGATCTGATTTCAGTAATGTCTGAATAATGTTTCCAGCTAGAATAAGCTTTTTAGGATTTGGAGGAGGGGGTCCTAAATCGGACAAGCTTTCAATATTTCGCTCCTGGCAGTGCATGAGAACTCCTGAGAGCATATGGCTGGTGCAGTGACAGGGGACAGGACAGTAGATTCCTGGAAACTCAGTAGCAGGCTTTGAAGTATGAAGCACTAAACTTGGTTCTTTAGTAGGAGCTTTCAGGATAGGAATCACCTTAGTTGATAGGTGACTATCACTGACAGAGGTGGTTACAACCAAGGGCAGTGACCCTGAAGGATCTTCAAGTTCATTGGCAGGATGAGTAGGACAAAGCGATTCTTTTTTCAACCGACTTAAGATGCTACCTTTGATAACTGGAGGACTATTGCATACAATGTCACCTATAATTGACTGAGGAGGCATGTTTTCTAGCCATATTTTCAGCTGCAGCAAATCACAGTTACAGGCCCATTTATTGTCTTCCAACTGAAGGTCTAGTATTCTACCAATGTGTTCCAAAAAGCCAACATAGGGCAGTGTCTGTAATTGGTTTCCACGAAGGTCTAAATGGGTCAATGGCACAAAACGAAATATGTTCGGAGGAAGATACTCAATGGCATTATCATTCAAAATAAGCACTTTAAGCCTGTTGAGCTTGCTGAAGGCACTTGCTTCAATCACTGTGATGAAATTGTTGTCTGCTTGAAGAAACTCCAGATTTTCCAGTCCATTAAACATATCTTCTGTAAGTGTTTCTAAAGAATTGTGATTGATATGAAGTTGCTTAAGAAGGCTGAGACCATTGAAAGCCCCAGGCTCAATATTTGCAATATTATTAAAACCAAGATGTAGAGAGATAGCATTAACAAGGCCAGCAAAATCATTCACATGTAACATAGTCAGGCCATTGTTTAACAGATTAAGATGGAAAGGCCGTGATGGTGGGACATTTATTTCTGATACCATCTTGATGCCTCTTTCTTCACAGTTTATAATCATGGTATCATACTTTTATTCACAGGAACACAAAC
>JAVHNF010067116.1:13434-24805 GCA_034783455.1 Micropsitta finschii | reverse complement strand
GAAAATTAATATATAACACTTAAATGGCAAAAATCATTTTCTGATGGTAAGAGCAGAATGTACAAATCATCACTTGGGTTTGTTGTTGATTTGCTAGTAGTAACATTTGGGTTGCAATGTACAGCTTGATACTACAATCAGATGTAATTTTAATAGTATCTTTTATTAAAAACTGCCTCCCGATTTGCTTTGTTAAATAATGGAGAAGTCTCAATTAAACATTTGAAGGAGAGGAGAATGCTTCAGAACTGTAAGCAGGGGAAACCGTGTTTCACAGCAGTTTGAGCACCAGGGATGGTGTTTTCATCCTTCAGATGTTATAAGCAGGGTCTTCTATTACATTCATGTACACTGGCAAGCAATTAGGTTATATCCATTGGAATAAAAAGAGTTTTCTAAAGAGAATTTTGCTCTCTGTAACATTTAATTTGTTTTGCTTCAAAACAGCAGCTGTCGTGTCACCATTCATGTAGATGCAGAATAGTCCTAGGGCACTAGGGAGAAATTCGGTGAGGACAAATGAGCTGAGGGAGAAATGAGCTGAGGACAGCCAACCCTCCACTTCACATCAGCCACACGGAGTCCATCAGAAACAGGGAAAGGGGGTAAGGATCAGTGCCCTCATTTTGTATTACTGCCTTGAAGTGTGAGCATTTGCCCAAAATGTTTGATATTATAAAAATACCAGCAACACCTCCGTTTTATCCCATTCTTTTTTGGCACTTATAATCCTCCATGGTTTTTGGTTTGGTTCTTTTTTTTTTTTGTTCCAGGGGACAGAGCCAAGACAAAATGTAACAGAGCATAGTTTAGTTTCATTTCAAGTGCTTAGTCCTAACAGGAGCCCATAATAAGTTCCCCTTATAGGAATAATTCTCATTCCAGTTCCCATTATAGGAATACCCTTGACACTCCCATTGCAGCACATTAAAAACAAAATAGGTAAGCACTATATGTGATCAACAGAGTGCTGTTTCTACATTGTAAATTATTGAGGGCTTCTTTATGACAAGGCTTAACATTTGAAACTGTTTATAAGGGTTCCTCAATTTTTCCCTTTTATTAAAAAATAATATACCTTAATGCATACATTGGGACTAGTAAGGGGAACAAAATTAAGCATTTGCACAAACAGCCACAAAAGCAAGACCTCAGACTGTGAAGTCTGTGGATACACGCTCCTGACACCCCTCCTAAGGCTAGCCTGCATTTTCTCATATCTATAACAAAACAAGCCAACCACAGCAAAACAAGTACCTACAGTAGGAATAAATGGCAAACACTGGAGGATGGATTAATAGCCCTGTGGCTCTTTGAAGTCTGGATCCAGGAGTGAAAATGAAGTGCAGTTAAATGCCAAGTATCATGGAAGTCACCAAACATAATTCTTTCCCAGTTCTCTTCAAAAGTGAGTTTAAAAGTTGAAGGGGGGAATTAACTTCAGACTGGAGGTCTGTATTTAGACCTAGCAAGAAATCATTGAAAAGAAAGAATGGCAACCCTGAGACACAAATGAAATGAGCTGCCAAGCAGATTTTTCACAGTCATGATAATTATTTTTGAAATCTCACAGCTTGCTTTTCTCTAAGTAAAAAGCAATTCTCCTCACTATTCTCCTTCATGACAACTTGGGCATCAGCGACCTCAAAACTGATTTTCACTTGCAGTGGTATTGTTAATTATTATAATGAGATACGCAATAATCTAAAGCTTTAATAATAAAAACAGATACGGTGCCTCATTGTCTATTTAATTGGAACACAATAAAGTGTAGAATTTATCCTTTTTAATGTTTTGCAGGCAATTTTCACACATGTGGTAAGTCTGTTAGAAATTTCATGCATAGCTAGGTTTAAAGCTTCCCTGATGTTTGTCAGATACAGCTGAAGCAGTGATTTTGTGTTGTAGGTATAATAAGGTGGCATATTGCCATGAGTTTCCCTTTTTCACCCTTCTTCTTGCAACTCAGCTGTCAAAGCAAATTATTCATCACCTGTAAGATGTGAGGGGGTTGGTTATAAGGAAATAAAACAAGGCTAAATTTTCATTTGTTTTTCATTGAAGTTTGCAAGTTTCTGAAGCATAGTCTCATCAGGTTGGACAGTGTCCCCTACTCTGCTTCTATTGCTCTCTTATCCTAATGCAGTTTGTCACCGAAATATTCTCACCTGGGTAATAATTGCTTGTTCCAGTCAGGATATTGGTGACTGTGTGCCCTCTTCACAAGAACTATCAACACAGTCAGCGTTCTTTGATTCTCCTGACAACAGAAAAGCAAGAACTGGAAAGAGAAATATGTCTGTACAGTGTCTGAGAGCTGGCCCACTGCCATGCTAAACCAAAAGCCAAAGTCTGCCCAGGCAGGAGCTGCCAGTGCTGCCTGAGTCCAAGCTCCAAGCAGAGAGCACCCCATGAGAAGAGCAGACAGTGAGATCCCCTTAACCTTGATGAGCTCCCTGCAGGCTGCATGCCTGAAAGTAGGCAAAGCTTTTGGGCACCGACAGGCACCTTGTGTGGCAAATGCTTTCATAGCTGCTTGTCAGAGGTTGTGTAGACCTTGTTAGAGAAACTGAATCTCCCTTTCTCCCCTTCTGCTTAGCTTTTCTAACTCAAGGGCAGCAAGAAGTAGGGTACTTGGGAAATGTTCTGCTGCCATTTCCAACTGTGTCTGCTCTCTGGGTGCTCAAATGAAAGATGAGGTGGGCTTGTCTGAACTTGCAGTGTCAGCTCCCTTCACCACCATAGATGAGGAACATGACTTATCCTTAGGTAGACATTTAAAACAGGAGAGGTGAAATGCATTTTCAAGCCTCTATTTTAAGGCACTCAGGAAGTCTGCTATCTAGCAGTAAATGTAGAAGATAACAACATAAGTGTCTGAAACTACACAAGATAAATCCCAGTCCAGAGTCCAGAGATAGTGATCTAGCCCTTTCCTGCACGCACTGTGCAAAAGTTTTGGGAAATACACATTCATCTGTACCTCCCATAATGGCAGACACAGAATGGAAGTGAAAAATAATTT
This sequence comes from Micropsitta finschii, assembly GCA_034783455.1. Taxonomy (NCBI): domain Eukaryota; kingdom Metazoa; phylum Chordata; class Aves; order Psittaciformes; family Psittacidae; genus Micropsitta; species Micropsitta finschii. The sequence continues at coordinate 21,780 of JAVHNF010067116.1, read as the reverse complement.
ACCCTTGCTTACATTTTAAAACCCTCTGCTGTGCCATATAAAGCTTTGGTTCTTTCATGCAGAAGATGAATTCCCCTAGTAGCATAACCAGAGTAATTCTTTAAACTGCCCACTCAACAGAGGAATTTTGCTTTTTTTTTAATGTCTAAATATTAAAATCTACATGCTTCTTAATAACAAAATGGTATTGCATATTTTATAATTATTACTTTATTAAGGTAATGACATCCCTATTGTTAAATAATAGTAATTCTCCTAGTAATATATACACTTCTGATTTCCAGCTTAGAGTATAATTTCTTCAGCAATTCTAGCTGCATCTCAATTGCTAGGATAGCTGCAGTATTGATAACTTGAAGCTTTCAGCAGTGCTAAATCAAACCCTCACAATCTTGAGACTTGTCTGAAAAGCAAAAGCAGTGGCTCTTTCTGCTTTTGAGCATATTAACTCAGACATGAACTCTTTCAAGTTGTACTGGGTCAAATGAATGCCAACCTACCTCCTTTACCTGCCTCCTTTTTTTTGCAGTACCCATTCTTCTGGTGTGACAGCACCAACCATCATGCCCATTTTGCAAGGTGAAGGGCAGTTGTAAATAAACCCTAAGAAAAAAAATCCTATCACAACTGATGTTTAAGCAGTTACAGAATGACACCACCACCTCCCTGAGCCATAGCTGTTCTTTCCTGCTCTGAACATGAACAGACCAATGATTTTCTTCCTTACCTATTTGTTAATACCTCTGTAGCTCGCCAGTGAATACCATAACATTTCTAACATTACAGCTTTCTTGCTTTCAGTCTCCTGTCGAACAGCATGTCAGTAGGTGGCAGCCCATGGCTCATTAAGGCAGTCCTGCGGTGCTAAATTCATAGCAGAGTCTGGATTTACAGCTTTTTCAGTGGACAATTTATTATTTTAATGCCTTTTTCCACCGTCTGTTATACTGGGAATGATGGAGACTAGCAGTAATGTGTCTAAATCCACATTTTACTGCAAATTGCCCAACTTTATGTTCTCTAAACTGTGGCCCACAGTCAGACATTATTATTCACCATGTACAATATGTAGTGAAAGATGGGCTGGATATGTATGATCGTATTTCACTGTAGTATCTACCACGGGGAAGTGAAAATAGCAGTCCAGGATATGGCCCACAGCAAAACTTTTTACAAGCTTGGAAAGATCTCTTTTGTTTGCTTTTGAGAAGGAATAAAAGATGTAATTCCTTTGTGATCTTTTAATTGCAAGAAAGGATCTTCCAGAAAAGTGTCCAAAATTGTGCATTTTGCAAATATCAAAATATCCCAACAGCTAGAAACAAGCCCTGCTAACTGCCCACCCTCAGTGACTTAAAAACACACAGCACCATGAGCAGTCAAAGAAAATAACTCCATTGCCCATGCGAGATAAGCAAAGCAGGGAATTGAGTTTCTATCAAAGCAATGGTACACATGACACAAGCACCTGAATGACTGCACGCACGTGTCCATCTTCTCCCTCTCTCTGGGTCTTTGTCACACCCACTGTCTTATGGCCAAAAGTCATCAAGCTGAGGTGAGGAATGATGTGTCTTCACTGGTGGATAGTTCAGACCCGACAAGCTGTTCATTTGGGGTTGGTTGGGTTTTTTAGTTAAAATGTTAAAAATAGACATGAGCAAGTTGCAGCAGAGGATGGTCAAGTCTCTGAGCTCCCAGCAGAAGCAAGTTCCAGTAGCTCAAGGTCAAAATGCAATAGAGCATTTACTGGACAAGAAAAAGCCCACACTCCCAGGACAGTCCCAGAAAACAGGAAGAAGAGGGAAAACAGGGAGGTTGTCAGTCTGTCTTGGCGTGTCTGTCCCAGCAGAAAGGAAGCCATGCTTGGAAAGCAGAGCTCTTTCTCCTTCCGTTGTGTCATATGGAACTACTCTGATAGACAATAAAAGCAAATCTTCCACCTCTGCATGAGCATGAAGCACAAACCAGGTTCACTCTTACCACAGAGTTGTCCTGGCAAAGACAATTACAGTTTTCTTTGCCTTTGCTGGTAATTTCTTTTGCAATTTGCTGGCAATGCTTTTAGCAGCAGCCAGAAGGTAAGGCTCACCTGTATCAGTAAGAAGAGGACTTCATGCAGCCCCTGTGACTGATGTGCTTGATCCCTGGAGCTGACCAAGGCTCTGACCATGGCTCTGACCACGACTTCTCCTGGATGACAGAGACACCCGTATAACCTGCTGGCATCTCAAAATCATCCCAGTGGAGATGGCATGGAGATGGACATGTACTCTTAGAAAGCTCAGATGAATAAAATGGAACAACAAAACAGGTTACACAAGACTGAGCCTACCAAAGGGGAAAAAAAAATGAGAGACAGACAGAATTGTTCCTCCAAAGGCTACCTGCCACAAAGGAGCCAAGAAAGGCCTTGGTGAAACTGTTGGCATAGATTAAAACATCCCGTTATCATTAACAACCCCCTCTGTTTCATGATCCACATTAACACAAGCTTTGCACTTAACCAGGCTCATAAGTGCACACAAAGATATTTACTTTAACCTGCTCATCCCCACCAGCTAGAGGCTGGGTACCATTTCGCTAGGACTGGTGTTGATAGGAAGACCAGGGAACCCATGAGCAGGTTGAAACCACAGACCCAGAAGATCTGAGCTATTGTTCTCAGACATGCCACTGTGGTGAACATGGGTCCATGTGAAACAGGAGGTGCCACATAGCCTTTCTAGGCTCCTTGGGGAGATCTAGGAAGGAAAGGCTACTTCCGCCACAGCTGTCAGATATCCCTGTCAAACATATGGTAACAGATCAAGCATTGGTCCTGGAAAAACAGAGGGAGAAACTTGTAAACAGACTGGAAATACTGGAGTGCCTGAGAGAAGGCAGACATCACAATACCCACACAGCAGGAAAACCATCTTTGACTGATAGGAAAAACAGAGGCAACGGTGTGGAGGCTTGCCCAGAATCACTCAGGCAGTTACAGCTAATTAGTGAAGTTGAGCTCCAGGTACGTCACCCTGTGTTTGGTCCTGCTTCTCCTGATGTAGTATTAAGGACAGACTGATGGGTAATATCTTTCAGATGCCTGGTCCCCTCTTTAAAGCATGGCTGGTTTTTATAGAGTTGTCAGTCACACTTTCTAATCAGGAGCTAGAGAGTTGAATGACCAAGCCTTAACAGTCCTCAATACACAATTCTGGGCAATACCAGAAATCAGTACATCTCAGTAGATGATTCAGATTTAACTGGTTTCAAAAGTGATGACAAAAAAGATTTCAAACATTCTAGATGAGGGAATTTACATTAACTTTTCAATTTCTGATTCTGTCCTGAACAATAAATCCTGAAACTTCAGTGTGTTCCCCTCAACTCTACTTCTGTCGTAAGATCAACCTTTGTTGCCCAGAACTTTGGCCAAAAAGGTCTAGCTATATGTTTCCGTCAATTTTAGGATTTAAGAATCAGAGCTACACATAGATACTCCAACAGAATTGCTTAGAAATGAAAACTAAGTCTGTTTTTAAGTGTTTGGAATTGATTTACAACCCAGCAACATATTCCAGTATTTCAACTTTTTTGTCTTCTGTTTTATTATTTCTCTATGGTCAAAAAATATAATCTATGGCCCTAACCAATTGCTAAAATTGAGTAAGTTCCTCTGGAGTCCTTCAGGCAACCTGCATGTCATTTCATAAGGAAAACTTTGTCATACATTGCATAATTACATTGCAACCACTATATGTAGGAAGATCAAACTGATCTGCAGTTTTCCTACTGAACTTTGACTTCCTAATATGTTAACTAAAAAGTCTGTAGTAAGTAATAAATTATTTAATAATAATAAACATCGATATAGTCTTTAAACTTTAATACACACACATATATTGATGGGAAATCTGTTTCAGACTTATTTATTTTTTCTGTGCTTTACCTAAAAATATTTTACTCTCATGTTCTTTCTTTTCTTTTTATCAAAGATTGCATTAATTAAGATATAATTGAGATACACCTGTGCAATTCAATTGCTCCAATTTAACACTAAAAACAATTAGCAGGTAGTTCAGTGATACTGTATCTGTTACCATCTTCTGGAATTTCAGCACAAATAAAATAATCGGGTATCTGAAATAATGCAGCACATTTTTGGATTACTTGGCAATCGTATGTCTGCTCTCTGGGCTAGCATATATTGGTTTTGTCTGCTTGTGACTGCAGGCAGGGTGAAAAATTTGCCATATTATTTCAAAATAAAATTAGAACAATCTATGCACATCACAGATTAAAAAAGAAAAAAAAAGAGAAGGAATACATGCCCAATTCTCATCAAATTCATTGGAAGTATTTCAGTGTGTCACATTTCAATATGCAGATGATCAAAAAAGATAATAAAGCAGGCGTTCTGATTTGTGGTATGCAAAAGAAATGCTTAATGACTCAAACCACAAAGTTTTGAGGGTAAAAATTCCAAAACTTGTGCTACTGGAAAGCAGTCTGAAGAAGAAAAGACAATAAAAAACCACAAACAAACAAACATACAAACAAGCAAACAAAAAAGGCTACATCTGGAAAAAGCTGGTTAAATTCTTAAAGTTTTGTAGTTTAATAAAAGATACTTCTAGAAGTGTAGTTTCTTTTGCCAGTACACCTGTAGACAATACTTCTGTCCTAAAGCTGGGAGGAAATATAAAACTAGTCTAAGTTCCTGAACAGTAAATTTAATGAAATAAAAGTGTTTATAAATTTAAATGAAAGAGGAGAATATTACTATATAGAAAGGTATATAGGATATTATATATAGGGATATTCTTATCAGAATAAGATTTTTTCTAAGTATCATTTAACGTATAGAGGAAAGGCATGCAGAAGAATGAAAATTAGTAGAAAGAGAATCAAGTGTTGTCTAATATGAAGGCAGATTAGTACCCAAACTTAAGTAAGTTCCTAGTATTGAGAATCTAATTATTTTAGCATGAACAAAAATAAACAACATGTTCTATTGCACTTAAGAGTACACCTTTATAGACCTGTGTAGATTATTGCAGATTATCTGTTCTGGCTGGGTATGAGACAGCATCTGAAAACCATACTGCCAGATTTATCTTAGTCCTTTCTAGTAGACTGAGTTCCTGTCTGTGCCACAAATGCCTATGCCAGAGTGATACAATGACATTACACACACGCAGTACATTTGGCACACCCTCAAAAGGAACAGTTTTACTACACAGTCACTGTGCACTCCATTCATCTCCTGAATGTGGAATAAAATCATAGAATAATTTAAGTTGGAAAAGACCTTTAAGATCATTGAATGCAGCCGTGACTAAATAGAGCAAAGCATGTGCTAATGGAATGCAACACCATCTACACCTTTATGTCCAAATATAGAATTTAATGTACATCAGCTTCAGATGAGAAATAAAATGCCAATGAACATCACTGAAAGCAGAGACCATTTGAACCTCCATCTTCATTTTTTGTCTGAAAGATATTGTAAGATGGACTGCAGGATCAGTACTAAAATATTGATCAAGTTTGAGCTACTGGCCTTTTAGAATGGCTTGTGATAAATGAAGAATTTTTGAATTGAAACTTTAAGATAAAAAGAAGTATTTTTTCATAACAAATGTAATTGCTTTCACTGCCAATAGCAGGTCCTCAGCAAACAAGTAAATTTGATCCTATGCATATAAAGAGGATCAAAAGATATCACATAATCAAATTCAAGAATGATAGCAATAAAACTGTGTATTAGATTCAACAATGTGGATCAGGGAATCCCCAATCCCCTAAATCCCAGAAGAAAACGTCTGTAAACTTGTCTTTTTCCATAAGCATTTGCTGTCAGACAGTCAGTCACACACAGGAATCCTGATTATACCTTTATTCCAGAGCTGTATGCATCTTCTGTTCTAGACAGGGTTTGTGTGACGATCCTGTCCCAGCTCCATTGGGCTGTCTGCCTCAGTGCTTGGTCCAGTGGTTGTAGCTGGACTGACAGGCAGGTAGAAGAAGAATGGAGCTGTTTCAGTGATTCTATGAGCTGGTAAGACTCAGCAATACCCAGAAGTACCTTCCACTTTTTGATAATACTGCTTTCCAGATCAGCAGCTATGTTTACACAGCCTGGAGGAGCCACAATAAGATCAGGCTTAAGCTTCCTACTGACAATGGGCCATGTGGTTCATTGTCAGTGTATGTGTAGGCATGTCCACTGTAGTCACTGCCATTTTGGCATCTGGAGCCCTGTCTCTCCTCTGTCAGACACACAATTAACATTCTCAAGAAAAACAGAGAGGAAGGAGGATTCAGAGGAGGAAGTACCCTAGTGCATCAACTCTTACTGTTTCCTTGCTGTAGTCCAAGACTGTCTTGCAGTGGACACTTGCTTGCGTTCATTCCTGTGCACACATCCAACTTCCCTGGTGTGCCAGCCGTGCCTTGGCTACCCTGACATCAGTCTGACCAGCAGAATGACAAATGTTGCTAGGACATGGAAGGCTCTTGTCTTCACCTCTGCCATCTATGACTAGAAGTCTGTTTTTGCTGTCTGGGGCTCTGCCTACACAAGTACTTCAAGGGAACCATCTTTTTTCTGCTCTGATGCAAGGTGCCATTGTATGGCTGATGAGAATTAAATGCTTGTGCCTGACTGTGCATAGATCTCTACTGCAACCTTTCAAGATGAGAGATGCTTCTTCACACAATCACTTTTTAGGCTCTTGATGGGCACAGATTTCAGTTATAACAGTACAAAATCATGATGGGAGCAAGCACTGCTCTCTGCTACAGCAGCCATAGCAACCTGAAGGCTACACAAATGATGTCCCAGATAGCACAGCCCATTCTCGGCTCTGCCTAAGGTGCACTGTTATAAGTAACACTTGTCCCCTAGGTGTGCTCCAAGAACTAAGAGGAAACACAGCAAACCTTGACACTCTTGAGTTAGCCTTGGACCCTGCTCCTAAGAGAGTTGTGTTGAACCCCCAAGAGAGCACAACTGGAAGAGGCCTGGAAGATAGCCTCCTTCACCCTAAAGTCAAGGCAGAAATAGTCAGGTGCAGCTGAAGCATAGAATTATGGCTGTCATCTTTCTGGTGAGAATATAAGCCAAGACTCAGGTATGGAGGGTTATCTGATGCAATGAAGTAGGAAGACTACTGATTTTGTATGTATGTGCACTTTATGCACACAAAGCTTCAGATAATCTCTTACCTTCTCTGTATCACTTACTCCCTGAAGCCTTTTTTTGATACTAGATCAGATTAGGCTTAAAACAAGACTCTCTTTTGGCCTACAAATGGGCCAGCTTGTTTACAGTTATTAATTCTGGCAGCATCTAAGGTGGAAAACCACACAAGATGAAGTATCAGAAAGTGGTTATCTTAAAAGCAGCTTTTCAGGAGAATTAAATTGATGGCATTGTTGTCTCAGATCCAGTCAAGAATGCATAATAACCACACATCCAGGGCACGAAATATAAGGTCTGCTTACTTCTTCCCGTCTTTTATAGAAAATGGGCAATTTTATTTCATTTTTTTTAAGTTGCCTACTCTGCCCCTACATAGCTGTGATCAGTTAAAATTACCAAAACATGCAATGATATTCAGAACTTTTTCATCTTGTAACATCAGTTTTACTGCTTTCTCAAGTGATCAATATGCATCAACTTGATTATTCATATGGGTAGAATAGTTGAAGGTCTTTGAGATAAAGTCACTTTTTTGTAAGATATCCTGAAAACATCAGGTGTCTCAGAAATATGTTAGGAAGGACAAACAAATAACTCTTTCAGCATGAAAACATTTACAATATGAGCATCAACTCCAGAACATGCATCTTCTTTCTGCATCTTCCTAGCTGCTGCTGGAAGAAAAATCAGGTGGCTAGGACATGACATGAATTCCTGCCAATGAGAACAGAAACACCGAATGCATATAACATAGCAGTCTCAATTAACATTCATAACATTGAGGAAAAAACAGGTGCCCTTGTAAAGGTATAAAGCAGAAACATAACGTAGGTTCATCTCACATTTAGGAGAGAGTAGGACATAAATACGGTGAATTTCTGTTACCCCAATAAATTCTTTCCCCATCTCTAACTTACACTTAATTTGACTTTTTGTATTGTTTTTAGTGCCAAATATATCCTGATGGCACATTTTAAAAGCATGTATTCTTTTCAGACTTCCTAAGTGGAAGATGTACTCTTAGTAGGTTCTGACCTATCATCATGTATTTAAGATACATAAGGATTCTGTTTAAGGATCTAAACGTCTTCTTTTTTCCTAACAGAACGAAGTTCAGATGATTCAGACGGACTTTTCTGATAGATATATTTGTG
>JAVHNF010067108.1:0-12313 GCA_034783455.1 Micropsitta finschii | reverse complement strand
AGGGGGGTTGGACTAGATGATCTTTTGAGGTCCCTTCCAACCCTTGGGATTCTGTGATTCTGTGATTCTGTGAAGCGTGAATATAATATCGTTTCCATGTTTGTGTGCTATTAGCAATATGCTGTGTCCATAATAATCACATCCATTATTTGTGATGCACAGTAAATGAGTAGTGCCATAAATAATTGTTCTTTTACCTGTTTTTTTGTTCTTTTACCTGGTTTGCCTGCTTTTATTGAAGAGACTAGGTGTCTGTGCAAAATACTTATCTGACAGTACTGTGCTGAATTACAGAGCCCTGAATGTCAAATCCCTGCCTCATCCATAGCACTATCCTTATCTTCTGGATCTTGTGATCCTACAATGTGCACGTTGCTCTGAGCTAGACATTTTTACCCTCTGGAAGAAAGATGCTTCAGCAGAAGATGTAATAAACTTTCAAAGTTACTCAGTGAGCAAGCTCTGAAGTTCTCAAGAGCCACACCAGCCCTACTGGAACAGCAAGCCAGGGAACTTTTCAGTAAATAATGTCACAGTTGAGGGAAGAATAATTCTAAAAACCTAATAAAATTGCTCACCAACGCTATGTGGAAATGAAATTCAATAGTGTGTCATGATGGTCCCGGGAACAAGCTTCTGTATCTGAAATAGATTCCTGGCAGCCCTGCCAAAGCAAGAGCATTTCCATTCTAGGTTCTTGGAGGGTCTCACCCTCAGCTCATCTGCAATCTGCTTGGTGATGTTCAGTGGACACGCACCACTAGCTGCAGGCATTCTAAGACAGGAAGTTTCTTGGAAGGAAGATTGGTGGGTGACCTGGCAGGGAATCGACCTCTTGGAATCGACAGCCTCCCAGGGAACGCTTCACTTTGACAAATCAGCGTTTTTCCAATGGAAAACATCCTGTCAGCAGGTTTCTGCCCACTTCTGCTGCGTCTTCATCCCTGCCACTCTCTACCCCGATGAAATAATTTGACTGCTGAGTTTAGCACAGATCGGCCACTCTTCTCTGCAGGTGTTGACGTTGATCTTGATTTTCCCCTACCCCTGCTTTTAACCAATGTCTGCAGGATGCGACATAGGAATAATATTGTACTTCTCTGCCAACTTCTTTTTACACTACCTTTCTGGACTATTGGCTACGGAAGAAGCATACAAGTTGTGTTTTGTCCCTTCACAATGTTGACAAGCTTGTGTGTAAGAGAACAGAGGTTGGAGGTGACACTTGTTTACAGTCTCTGGTGTAACACGCTATCGCTTAGATGTAATAAAATGCAAGTGCATTATTTTTAAATCCTGCAGCAGATTTAATTACCGCTCCTTGCAAAAATAAATGTCACTTGCTGCCACAATTATCGGGTACAACAGCAGACACCAAGCACTCTGCCGTTCACACAGTTTTAATGAGAAGCAGTCACTTCATTCAGGTTCCCTTTTTCCTCTAAAAGACAATTAACAAACAATGATTAGCTGAGCCGGTTCCAAATTTTACTCAAATGAAAGCAATTTGGCTGGTTTGCAGGTCCAATAGGTGATAGTTTCTGAAGTCCCTAAAAGAATTAATTGCATGTTTCTACCCAAACATGTTCTAGGGAGTGGAAAGATAAAAGTTCTCTTTGATACAAAGGCTTTATTTTTGACAGTGCAAATCACGTCTCTATGAAAGCATAACATTTGGACCAGCCTACGAGACTGCCTGACAAATCTATATCTGCACCAGAACTTTTCTCTTCTTTGGAGAAGACACTGTCCCTTAAAATGCGAGATGTTCCTCTTCAGCATAACATGACATGGTTCAGTGTGAGGTGTCCCTGCCCATGGCAGGGGGTTTGGAACTGGATGATCTTAAGGTGCTTTCCAGCCCTAACTGTTCTATGATTCTATAACCACGCGTCTGAAACCTTCCAGCTGCTGACATCATAATAAACTTCACATAAATAAAGATGGTCTTTAATAGTGATTTCTAAGTTATGCCTAAATCCTGAAAAGAAATATTCATATGTGTTCTAATAATTTCTAGCAACTGATAAATCAGTGATGGGTTTTTACGGATGTGATTTTCTTATCTTCTTTGCAAAGCACTTGGTTGGAGATCTTGGCTTCACAGTAAATAGAGAACATCGCTGCAGTTTAATTTTCAAACAAGTTCAGACCCAGAAACTGTGGCAGCATAACGATAATTCTGATGGCAGGATTAATGGTTTCAGCTCCTACCCAGAGCAAGCAGAAAGCTTTCTATTTATAGCTGCATTATTTCCATGCCATTTATTATTTCTCAGGTATCCCAAGACATAAAGGTCTGAAGAAGAAACAGCAAAATACAAGTAACCAACAATACATGTGCTTCAAAATGCTAAAACCAGTAACTCCTCCTAATCTCTCATGGACTACTTCCACAAACCTAATGGAGTCGATAAAAATCCCATTGTATTTTATGCAAGATTAAGACTGTTTTCTTTGTAGTCCTGGCCAAATTCTAATTACATTTAGCTTACCTGGACATCTTCCTGAAGCATTAATAGGATGTGGTTTTCTTCACTTTCTGTCCTAAATTGCTGTAAAGTGCACTATTAAACAGCTGCCCAAACCTGGCTATGTTTTATGGATGAGCAAAATAATAATGGAACTATACACAGCACACATATGCAAGCAGTAAGCATGCTACCCAGGTGCTAACACACTGTCATCAGAGGGTGTTATTAGCTGTGGGGATTGACCACCAGCTGCCTCATAACAGATACAATAAGAATTAATAATAAATGCAAGGCTTTCTTTGTGATTAAGGATATTTTACTTGTTCACATTGAAATTTATCCCAGGATTTGCTTGTGACTCTGCTTGCATGACAACTAAGTCAACAAAGGTTCACTGAAGTTAAAAGTTGGTCTATTACTCTATGCTTTTCCCCTCCATACAGCTGCGAAAGCAGCTGATCTTCATTCAGCTCCCAGTGAGCACGAAAACTCACTGCACACAGTTGAAAAGTATGACATAAAAATACTACTTTTTGATGGTATTCTTACTGCATTGCTCCTATGTTGTAATGAAGGCTACAGCTAGAGTTGCAATAGCCAAATTGTAATAACCAAGTACTGCCTTCCCTACTCATCCTTCTTGGACTTCCACTCTCAAGTCACGTCTCAGGTTTTGCAATTTACACAGATGTATGAAATAAAGGCCCATCAAATGCTCAGAGATTTGTCTTTTGTCTTTCTAGTCCTCATCACTCATTAATGACACTCACAGACGTGGCTCTGACTGTTTTCTTCCTCCTCCACTCCCCCTGTTTCATGTTGCACAAAGAGCTGTGAAACAAAGACTCATCAAAGTCATCATTACACTACATTTATCTGCACAGAACTGCCTTTCTCATCTATTAGCCTTTTTAAACATTCCACGTCCTTGTGTGGCTGGACTCCCTCTCATTCTTTGGCTTCCTTGTCACTCCTTGCTGACTATTTCTGCAGTTGCCCTCCTCCTCCTTTCCCCCCCTTTCTTGATTTTTACCACTATGCATAATTTGCCATTTGTTTGAATTCAAATAAACCAGCACTTTCTGTTATTAATAGCAGAATTAAAATTTTATATGAGCTATTGTTTGCATCAATTTTCATCTGTACAACTTATTAGTCCCTTTTTTCCACTTTCAAAGAGTGAAAAAACTCTGCTGGTCAACTATTTAACTTTATTTTTAACAAATGTAAATAAGAAACAAATATTCTCTGCTTCAGTTTCTTTGCATCAGATTAACTGCAGAAATCACTTTACAGAAGTCTTTTGCAACAGATCATAGGCTCTTATAGATAAAGAGCAAGAAGTTAGCAGTGAAAAAAGAAAAATTATATATATAGTTTATATATACATACACACACACTGGTACTGTTGCCCAAATTCTCTCATAGTCTATCAAAAGCAGAATGTCCCAAAATTGTTCTGTCCCATGACTGAGCAGCTCCTCCATGGAATGGTGACACGCTGGCTTTTAACAAGCTGCCTTTTAAGACTTTTGCCATCTTTAGGCATCCTTCTAAGTAGGAGATATTCTCTGCTCCACATTTAATCATTTAATGTAATTTTACACATTTACAATTTACATTACACATTGCAACTGGATATTTTTACACATTGATAAAGTCCCCCCTTGAGCTTTCTCTTCTCCAGACTCATCAGTCACAGCCCTCAGCCACTCCTCATATGCCAGATGCTCCAGTGCCTTTTAAGCCATCTTCATGGCCCTTCACAGGACATGCTCTGATATGTCCATGTCTCTCTTGTACTGGGGGGACCAGCACCGGATTAAGCATCCCAGATGTGTCTCACGAGACCTTAGCAGAAAATCATAGAATCACAAAATACCAGATTGGAAGCAACCTCAAGGATCATCTAGTCCAACCTTTCTTGGCAAAGCATGACCTAGAGTAGATGTCCCAGCACCCCATCCAGCCAAATCGAAGTAGCATCCAAAAAAGGGATCATGTCCCTCAACCTGCTGGCAATGCTCTGTATACTGCAATGAAGTAGGCTTATGTGCCTTTGCATGAATGTGCATTTCTCACTCATGGTCAGCTTGGTGTCCCTCTGGACCCCCAGGTCCTTTGCTGCCAAGATGCTTTCTAGCTGGTTGGTACCCAGGTTGTCCTGGTGCCTAGGGTTATTCTTTCCCCAGAAACGCAAATTGGCATTTCCTTTTACTGGACTTCATGAGATGCTAGAATGCTTTCAGCAACATATTGACAATGTAAGATTTTTTTAAGTCAGCCTTTTTGGTAAAACACATTGGAGTTAATTCTAGCTCCATTTAACAAAAAAATGCCCAGCAACAACAACAGAATCTGTAGCTTTGGAGATAACATACAGAATTAAAGCAGTGTGTAATAGGATTGTGACTGGTCACTTCTAGTCTAATATAACATACATGCTGTGTTGCATTCTCCACAAGTCAAGGGAGACATGCATTTGGAAGATACTCTACAAAGGATTGTGAACATCAAGCCCAGTATCTGCTGACACAGTGATGTCCACAATGCAAGGCTGAGATGTACCACTCAAAAACACAACAGCCACAACAAAAATACAACCTACCGCTGACTTGAAGAAAGGTTATAGACAAAATGACCTTGTCCTAAAGTCTGTTATCACACTCCAAAAGATCCTTTCACAGTGCTGCTTTAATTCAAGGGTTTGAGCCTCATCAGTGATTTTTGCCTGGAGCCAAAAGCACAGGTCAGTTATTGCTACATGCTGATGGTTCCTTGTGAAAAAGGGAAAGGTTACAAACCCAGGCTGCTGAAATAACAACCAGAGCACATAAAATAAGAGAATATAATTATTTCTCGCTACCGATCCGTTTGGTTTTGCTGCGCTATTTTGTGATCTACAGGCAGCCAAAATGTGCAGGATTGATACCATCTGCATACTTAGCAGAAGTCCCATGGGTTTTCCCTTTCTCTGCATGGATGACAGGAATCCCAGACTGCTGTCACAGAGGGTGCTAAGGCTCCACAGCCCTGGGGAAGCTACAGCACCCTTTCACCTGCGCCTACTCTACCATGCTGCAGTTTGAGTGAGATGGTTTCTTTCCAGCATTAAATGGTTACAGAGAAAGTGGCAGGAACAGAATTATGCCTAAAAGGAAGATGTTTTGTCTGTGCATCCAACTTGCTTGTCAATAATTAAACATGTGTTTATAAGCTCACCAATTTCATTTGCTCACATTCAGAGTTTAAAAAACATGAATGTTTCTAGAATGTTTCTAAAATCTTTGTAAATTTTTCAGGCTACTCTTTTTCCCCCGCATTGCTTAATAAAGCTTAATAGCTCTTCTCAAATTAAACTAAATTAATATGCCAGCTGTACCCAGTTTTGAGCACACAAAACCCCCAACGGTTTATAATAAATTAATACATGCAGTTATGGTACATCTTAACATGAAACTCTCATTTGCATGTTGGATGCCAGAATCTATTAGTTTTGCTTCATAGTTCTTACATTAAGTTTATCTCAAGACATCACTCTCCCTGCCAATAAGTACAATTAACTACATATTAATTTGCCCTAAGTGGATTTTCATATTCTGGTTTGTAACCGATGGATGCATGTTTACTAGAAAACTGTTCTAAAGTCTAATATTTTCTTATTGCCCCAATACACTTGTAATCCCTCTCCCCTGTGGGCTTCCATTATGCAGCTGTGACTTGCATTGATTATTTTTGCAGTTTAGGACCTCTAACAGCTAATACAGGCACTGTCTGCATTTACAAGGGCATTGGTTCTGTTGCTGCATGAACTCCAGGCTCGGCTACAATTAAGTGTGTACGTACGTGTTTTAAGAATCAGCATCTCAGCAGCAACCTCTCTTTTTCATTTGCCATCCACTAAAAAGAAACACTGAAAGCACAGATAGTCTGAGCCACTTACTGAGCTTTAAGTTCTAGCAGAGACCAGACATGAAGGCATCATGACTGCTTACAGGACAGATGTCTTCCAAGATTAGGATGAAAAAATCAAACCCTCTGCAGTGGTTAGTATTTCATCTCTGGGCTCCTGTATCTTCATCTCTGTGCTCCTGTATCCCCATCCCCTTGCTCCTGTATCCCCATCTCCGTGCTTCTGTATCCCCATCTCCGTGCTCCTGTATCCCTATCTCTGTGCTCCCGTATCCCCATCTCCGTGCTCCCGTACCCCCGTCCCTGTGTTCCCGTGTCCCCATTCCTGTGCTCCTGTGTCCCCATCACCGTGCTCCTGTGTCCCCATCACTGTGCTCCTATATCCGCTTCTCCTTGCTCCTCTATCCCCATCTCCGTGCTCTTGTAGAAGGGTGGTCCTCATGGCAAGAGTGCCCAGATCAGTCTGCAGCAGAATGTGAATTTATCTGCCTGTCCTAGGGCAGCAGAGACTGCTCTCCTTGGCAGCACCAGCTCAGGTTTGTCACCCGCTTTTCTCTCACTAGGAGAAGGGGAGACAGTGTGAGACTTTCACTTCTTAGAGAACGGACACCAGAAGAAGGTGGGCATGGCTGCTTCCACTGTGCGTGCAGATTACAGTAAAGACTAATGCCTGCAATACTGCTTATTAAATTATTAAATCGGTGCTCTCCACTTTTAAAAATACTTTTATGTACTTGGAGCAGGATGACACTTAATTTTCACTTTAGCTAGAACAAAGAATAGGCTGTTAGTTGATTAGATGAATTACAATTGCTCCCATGTATTCCTCCAGCACCCAGGATTTATTTACTGGAATGCATCAAGACTGGCTAATTGGTGGGGTTTGGAACAGGGTGAGGGTCCCTGCCTGGCTGTGCAGTCCTTTTGCAGAACCTGATTCCTGTCTTCAGTCTGGTTACCTCCAAGCAGGGTAGAATATTTGGCTAAAGACATGTGCACTGACCTCCAACCGGTCTAGATCAGAACCCAGAGGATACAGAATTCTGCTGAGAAAAAAGAAGGAAGGGCATTACAGTCTTACAAAGGTCATTCATGCCTCCAAGGCTAATCAGAGGAGTTGTTTGGGCATGTCACTGGTAAACAGGAATCTAGTCAGTTATGTTGCATTTGAGGTATTTTTCCTAAATGGGGAGAAAGAGCTAAGAGAAAAACGAGCAGTTGGCAGAATGCTTCCCTCAGCGTGTCAACTCAGCCATTCCTGACCTTCGTGCATCAGCCTGTTTCTCCTGCTAGAGGACAGAGCTGCAAGATCTCACTTTGCATGATCTGTTAAATCCTGCAGTTTAGCTCTTCATCATTAGTAACTATTAGTAGCTAACCCAAAGCATTGATTTGGCAGTGATATGCAAAGTGAGAGAAGAACATAGCCCTGGGCGATTCCCTCTGTGCCCAACTATCTGCACAGCAATGTAGGTTTAAGAATAACTTAATCAGAAATTCCACACTTTAGAAACTCCTAATCAGTTCTGTTTTTACTCCAGCCATCTTTTGAGCATAGCCTGTCAATGGCCTCTGGAGCTGCAGGGAAATGTGTCTGTGGATATCAAACTTCTTTTTCAAGCGCTGTTCACTTCTTTCTTTCAGATTGTAAACAGGCAGTCAGCATATCTGGATCTGCAGAATATTTTTGGAAAATTAAAACGAAAAATGTTGCATTTCTTTTGAGAAAACAAGGCAGCAGACATTCTGTAACAGAGCCAAGGTGGCTGTTTAAAATATTGATACTGATACAGAAGGCCTGTTGACAGAATGATAGTTCAGCTTTGCCTGTATTTGTCTTTCCCTTTGTTCTCCAATGAGACAACCCTGTTTGTTTGTTTTTTGGTTTTGATTTTTTTTAAGGGAAGTATTGCATCAGAAGGATTCATTTAAATACGTTCATTGGCTTCGGGCTCTCACCACAACTCATTCGTTCTAATTTTCCCCTGGACTAGCTAAGGACACAATGTATATGAAGGAGCAATGCAGAATGGCATTTTTAGGTCACTATATTTTGGCTGTAAACTGTAGTACTGCTCATAAATTTATTATTACTAAACAAAATACTTCATATTCAACATTGAGGTTTCACAGTCTTTTAAAAAAAACTTTTGGCTGAATGCTGAGACTATTATGGCTTATTAAAGAGACTAGTTCTGCTGTAATTTAGTTATTTCTTCAAGATCCAAGGGTTATTATTAGACATGGAACAGATGAGTAAAGAATGGCTCTTTTTAAAAGGATGCAGTGAAGTAAAAATATTATTCTAAAAGAGAACCTCTGAAAATCTTATCCATGCTACAAAACTGTATTTCATCAGCCAGAAATTGATCTAAAAGCCCAGTCTATTTTTTTTACATTAGTTTTTTTGAAATTTGAACTGGAGGGAATAAATGGAAAAATTATTTAATCTAAATGAAGAAATTATTTTGAGTAAATAGTTAACTAACTAACCAAAAATACGTTATTTTAAGGGAACAGAAAGTAATTGTGAATTCTCATCCAATTCAGTGAATATTTTTAATAAGAAAATATAAGGTAAGAAATCAGAGAAAATTGAAATATTTGCTAAATCAAGAGAGCTCTAGGTTTTTGGATCTGGGGTGTTCTTTTTTGTTTTTTTGGTTTTTTTTTTTGTTTGTTTGTTTTGTTTGTTTGTTTTTTTGTTTTAGGAATTTGAGATTAAAGTTTCTTTTTATTTTAGAAATAACATTTAGCTCAACTCAAGGTTTTTGCTTTTTGATGCGCAAACTACACTTTCCACCTATTCCTTTTGTGAGTCTGTAGGCACTAGCACAGTGCTGTAAAATATGAGTCATTAGTGATACAGAAAAATGTTTCTATAAAATCTGATTTTCTTCTTACTTAAATTCAGGAAATCTTCCTGTCAGGCTCTTGGGTTCTTACAAACATGATTTAATACTGTCTCCTTTTTTTACTGAGCTCACACATGACAGGGAATCTTGAAGATAAAGTCCAAGCATAAATTCTGAACTATTTCCAGAACTACAAAAGAGATTTTTAATGTGATAAAGTATAATGGCTAGGTCTCACTTTTTATTTTCAGTTTTTGTTATGACTTTTGCAGATGTACAGACCCTTGAATATTTTCAGCATGTTTAACTGTAGCAAGTAACTAAACAAACCAAATATCAACCTAGCTGTGATTTCAAAAGTATGAGGAAATTAATTCATGGGAGCTGCAATTACCCTGATGTGAATTAATGTAGTTACATGTTTCTAATAGCTGACTCAGAACTAGAACATCTGCCTGGTATTCTCAGTGGGCACTTCCCACTGCAGAGGCGCTAGATATACCATTTTAGTATTATAGGCTGTTCCTTGCTTGTTCAAAAAATTTGTCCGCCTGTTCGCTCTCATCAATTAAAAAAAAAAAAAAAAACAAAACAAAAAAAAAAAAGCCAAAACAAAACAAAAAAACAAAGCAAAATACAACCCACAAAACCCACACATGCAAAAAAAGACACAAACCCTTGTCCCTTCAGAGGATGCAAGGCCACCTTCTGCATCACTCACAAGAGCCCAAGCACAGAGTAAGTACTGCATCCAGCTATTTCAGAGCAGAAAAGCTATTTCCCTGTCAGAGTATTCCTGGAGCCACAGTTCACATGCCAGCAGAATACCAGTGAGGTTCCCATGTTCACAGGAAAGAGAAGTGGGAGCAAGCATGATGAAGCAGCAAAACTTGTCCTGTTGGCAAATCTTAAATTATAGCCACATATTTCTTAGGGCCTTATTTGATTCAGGGTGATTACAACTTTACTCCAGCTGATTCCTTTGGTAAGAGTACCCCAGTGGTCACCTGTGCCCTTTACTTCCAAAATGCAACCAGATCCCTGTTCAGAAGTGACATATTTGTATTGGGAAGACTGCGTGTTATCTAGGCACTGTGTTTTCTAAACTTAATTATCCACATGAGTAAGGCACTGTAGTGTTATGAAATTATGAAAATTATCTGTTCTTGCCAAGTATTATAAAGAGGGCCCCTTGAGATGCAGCTAGAATTAAAGCTTATCTATTATAATTTTCAGTATGCTTTCCAGTTCTGAGCACCTGGATAGTAACAAAAAAGGTATTGTTTTTTGTTGTTTGCCAGCCATTTTGTTTCCACTTAGAAAAATCTGCAATAAACCTCTGAGCAATAATTGAATTTGAATTACTTTTTTTTTTCTTACTATTTTTTAATTTTTTTTTTTTTTTTTTATATTGCCAGTCTGTGATTGAACTTGCTGAACCTGCAGATCATCCCTTCCCTGCTCTGCTGGGAGAAGGCATACCTTCGGACATCTATTCGTCATTCATAACATCACTAACAGCTGCAGAGACAGGATCTAAGGTAGAGAGTTTTGTTCTTTGTTTTGTTGGGTTTTTTTTAAAGATAGTTTTCAATGTGTCTCCTACCTCATTTATTTTTCATTGGAGCCCAGACACTAATGACATCTACTCTCAAGAACGTAGCATGCATTCTCTCCTAAGATAGAACAAAATTACTTTTAATGCATTAATCAGTTAGCAGAGGACATTTATTTGAGTCAGCACCTCTGAGCTCTCACGCCATGCAACTTCATAACCTCAAGATCAACCTGGCCTGGGTAGTGAGAGAGAGACACTGATGGTTTCTGTCAGAGCAGGAGTTCTCAAAAGCAGGCATCATGTGTTGTTGCATGTCTTCAGGTTTGGCACTGTTTGGTCTTGTAGACAGCAGGATAATGTAACTAACACATTTCTTGTGGTTGGTTGTTGCTAGGGGTCTGATCAAGAGAAATGTGATCAAGGGGAAGAGCCCTGTCCAGATGCAGATTCCTTTGAGGTAGATGCTGTGGCTGGTGTCACTGCCGAAGATCAGAAGTCTGCAGAGCACAAAATCCCAAATGAAATGATTGGCAACCTTGAGGTACTAATATTAGAAAGCTATTCACTGATTTTGTCTGTGGTTAATTAGATAGCTCAGCATTAATGAATATAAACTGTATTCATGCTAAAGCTGGCAAAAAGCACATCCATATGCTGTAAAAATGTGAATTAACCTCTATAAATAACTCCTAGTTTAGTCAGCTTACATGTGGTAAGGTAAAAAATATTCAGTAATATAACAACATATATCTTCAGCATTACTATGTGTTAAGAAACATGGGCCAAATCCTGCACTCAGTGATGTCAGTGATAAAATTCCTCTTCAGTGGTTCAGGATCAGCTGCTGTGATGGAGCATATGCAATGCAATTGAGCAACGTGTGCTTAATATAAATTGTTAGATGCATCTATATTACACATCCTTCAATATGCATAAGAAATAACACAATTATGCCAGTTCTAGATTTGGTAGGTGTGTAACTATACAAGAGCTGCCTTAATGGAACACATCAGGTGGCCCTGGTCTGCAAATGCTGAGGAGTCTGGGAGATCTTTCTGTGGGGTTCATGAAATGGAAGGAAGCTACTGTCAGTGAATGGCCTTAAATTTGTTGTAGGGTGACCTGCTTCTCTACGGGGAGGTCCGTAAATTGAAACATGTGGAAACCCAGCAGAGTAAATCATTGTTATTTTGTAAACTGCTCCCTCGAGCGTATGAAATTATTGAAAGCAAACCAGCTAGAACTCAGTTCCACCAAGGAACTAGTGGAATTTGGTCTTACTTGCAACAAACAGGTGGCATTAGCACTTTAAAATTTAGATGCAGTGCATTGGACACTGTTGATGAAGCAGTTTATTAAATTATGAAATAATATAATTATCATTAATATAAAATTATTAAATTAGGAATTCCCGAGGTGGGTATCTCCAGAGAGGAGCCTTCAACCCCGGGGCGAGGGGATACCCCGCCTCCAGGAGCCTCCGCTCTGAGCAGCGAGAGCCACCCAGGGAGCCT
>JAVHNF010067107.1:7679-33613 GCA_034783455.1 Micropsitta finschii | reverse complement strand
GGACACAAGCAAAAATAGATAATGAAGACATCTGCAGGTGATGCTTGAAAGAGATGGTGAAAACATGGGGAAAGAGTAAAACTGAATTTCTAACACTCAGCAATCTCAACTCTGTTACAGACCTTTTACTAATGGCACAGAAATGGATTTTATTTGGATACATCATATTCTTAGACAGAACATTTTAAAACTTCAAGCAGAAACAGAATGATCTGTAATGTCCTGACTGCATTGCTTCCCAAAGCAATGGTAACCGGGCAATCTTATTACAGTAACACAATACCCACCACATACATACAGACACATCACCTCAGACAGCTGCAAAGTCAGATCCCGAGATTTCTTCTCTCTCTGCCCTTCCAGCACCAGTCTCCTTCATTAATGCCTACTGCCCCTTCTTAGGAGACCTGACCGGTACCTAGAAAATGCATTTTCATTTTCCTGCTGGAGTATATATTGTGTCAGCTGGAAAAGATACTTGATTTTGTCAGGTTAAAGAAGAATAAAGAAAAATCAGAGAGAAAGCGAGAACTCCACTGAAGCACTCCAGAAGAATGAACCTGGTTATTCTGTTACATTTGGCAGTTGTTAGAATTCATAACAGCACATACAGCAATAAACACATCTACTTTGAAACCAGCAAGAAATAGGTTTAAGAAGCCCTGACTTACAATTCACAAGTCATTTAAAAGTGAATAGATCAGACCTTAATTCCTGTACATCGCAGCCTTCAAATTCCACCAGAAGTCCCAATTTCAGGAGTAATCTCAGAAGTCAAGGACCCTGTTACTGTTTCAGCCAGGCAGGAAACAGAGTGGGAGCTTAACTGCTAAATAAATGATTCTTTGCAACAATTAGAAATGAAATTAAGCCTTTCTGGAATCTTACGACAGCCCTGGCAACACAGCCCAGGCTCCACTGCCAGCTGAACTGCACACAGCAATCCAGATTTACCAGAATAAAACTTGATCGGATACTGAATTAGGATAGGAGTACATTCAAAACAACCAAGAGCTTTCTTCAGCCTGCATATGAACATTACAGTGATATGTATTTTGCAGCCATCATTTTTGACACATCTAATTCCATTTTCTTTTAATGACTTGGGGGAGAAGAGGGTTTCTTTCTTGGAGCAGCAGTCAGTGGAAACAGAGAATGACGGCCTTTCACAAGATCAGAGACATACTTGCACATAAACAGCTGAAGAAAACAGGACTCAACAGTCTGCAGATGCCCATGATATAATAAGAACAAATAAAAAGCTTATGACACTGTAACTCTGCAACAGCAAAAGCATAAATCCTGCTGGAAGCACTGGAGTCAGATGGCCTTTTAAATCACTCACAGGTTCTAAATTTCCTGGCAATGGACTACAAGCTGGTATTAAGCCACAAAAACCTTTTGCCAAAAAGATACTGAGGCAATAAATAGCAATGGTAAAGCAGAGACAGACAGGCCTTTGAATCCATTGGTCAAGAAAATTGGCATCTCCAAGACAGGGCACAGAT
Source organism: Micropsitta finschii (assembly GCA_034783455.1). Classification (NCBI taxonomy): domain Eukaryota; kingdom Metazoa; phylum Chordata; class Aves; order Psittaciformes; family Psittacidae; genus Micropsitta; species Micropsitta finschii. The sequence goes on along the minus strand of JAVHNF010067107.1, from coordinate 32,105 downwards.
AACTGGACCTGGTCGAGCAACTGCAGCAGATACCCAGTGCTGGAGGCACCCTGCAGCACCCTTTTCTCCCAGTTCTGGCTTTTTCCAGGCAGCATCACCTGGGAGCAAGAATCATAGAATACCAGGTTCAGAGGGAGTTCAAGATCATCTGGTCCAACCTTTCTTGGCAAAGCATGACCTAGACTACATGTCTCAGCATTCTGTTCACCTGAATCTTTAACTTGTCTACTGCTGGGGAGTTCACCACTTCCCTGGGCAGATTGTTCCAACGACTGATTGTTCTCAGCCACTGGAAGGAAGAGGTGGCAGAAACTATGGGGAAAGGGCTCTGATTCAGTGCCCAGGGACAACACCATGAAACAGCCAATAAACTGGGGAGTTGATTGACTAATGGCAACAGTCAAGTTAAGGGAGAGCCCCTGGGTGCAAAGGGGACAGGTAGGGATGTGCAGACACCAGCCCTGTTAGCAGCCCTTGCACAAGCAAACACTTTGCTAAAGACCCCATATCAAGCCTCAACATTTGGTGGATAAGACTGAGATGTGCTGAGTCCCATCAACCCTGAGCTGGAGGAAGAAGGGGTAAAAGAAAAATATCAAGTCATTGCTGAAAAACATAAGACTTACAGTAAATCCCCATGTCAATTCTGGGCAATTTGTTTTAATCTGTTTCTATGTCTAAGCACCTAATCTCTAAAATCCATGACTAAGTGCTCACTCTCTCATCCAACTATATGCACCCTCTCAACACTTTTAATAGCAAACCGATACAGATTGGATCAAACACAGTGTTTCCATTAAGCCACAATATACCACGTATCACTCCATGAGTCTTCAGTATTCATGGGCAGGCGCTTCTCGCGCAAAGCGCAGCTACGCTGTCCTTTAGCCAGCAATTACAATCAAAGCAGGCTGCAGCAGAAATAAATGTGATTATATAAATGCCAATACAAAAAATAAAAAATCAAAGATAACCATTACTGTATGGAATCCAATGACTAACACAGGGCACAACTACAAATATTCACATTCTCAGTAATCCCACAAAACACGTGAGGCATCCCTGCACTGAAAGGCTAATTGGGCACAGGTTTATAGCACTTCCCAGCGTTATTCAGCTGTAAAATAGGGGATTCATTTTACAGTCAGAACTGGATGAAATTCAAAGTGAGGATTATTAATACCTGACAGCTTCTAAGTTTTTCTCTGCTTAAGGAAAGTAGGCAGGTATGTGCTTTCTTTATTGTTGAATGCATGTAACAACAAGAAGAAAAAAATGCCTTTTTTAATATAGAATCTTACCACTGATGCTTTTCCTTAGGAAAAATAGCAAAATAATACAGTTCTTCATTATTTCAGTTTGGGTTAGGGTTTCCTTGGCCATAAGTGGAGGGGGCAGCTCTTACAGTGAAATCTTTTCTGTAGACTAATCACAGTCTCCACGCATATGATCATGCCCCCTTCCCCAGCTAAGCCATGTTGCCCTTGGTAAACACACACACAGAAGTAGGAACCCCAAAGTGCTCAATAAATCACCCCATTAATTCACAAGGTGACACCAAGCCAGGACTAGAACAGTGACTCAATATGAGACCGTGGTCACACAGAGAACTTAAGGACATTTTACACATCCAGGTCTACTCTTCTATTAGTATTTATAGGTAACAGATTCATATGGATTTATAGCCTCGAGGGATCCCAAGATGACCTATTCCCATCTCCCTGTGTAACACAGGCAACATCATATCAATCAATTCCTCCCTGGCTTCTGTTTTAACTAGAGCATTTCCCTATATATCAATCCTTGATTTAACGCCTTTCCGTGACAGGGAACCCACTGGGTAACACTTGATGAATTGCTTCAGTGGTTAATTACCTACCCTGTTAAAAAAAAGTATATTCTATTTCCTGACAATGCATTACCGGTAAAATTACAACAGAGCTTTAATAAAACGGCCTTTTTTAATCTGTAGCTATCGAAGAGTAGAGCAATAAGAACATAAACTTCCATTTTATATACTTGAACAAAAAGGACATAAAAGGAGGTACTATTGTAGAGAAAATAGCAGGAAGAGATGTTTAAAAAGACTTCTCAGAAGAGATACAGACACATCCCAGATCACTCGCTCAGATGGACCAGTTGGCTGTGAAAGAAGATTATTTTAACATACTGTATTTAAACAGTATTTTATACTGTAGTTCTGCAAACAGTTAAAGATGCTAAATCCATGGGAAATGAATCCTGGGCATAAGAATTAAGACCCCTGTGATACTCTTGACCTTTAAAAACAGCCTTCCATTTGGGATAACAATGCATGTGCAACAAATATGCTCCTTCTCATAAGGAACGGGTCCTTCCAGCCAGGACAACAAGACCATCCTGGATGCAGATGATGATCTGCTCAGAGAACTTTCATGGCCATCTTCATGTCTAAGCAAATGCCTAAAGAAGTGGGCAACAGCTGCTTTCTTCCCTGTCTATTTCAGTATCAACTTCGGATGCACCAGAGCACTGTTAAAGCTCTCTGAGAACAGCAGGATAACTGCCTCCAGGCCTCTTGGCCAAAAAAAACCCATTTGCCAGAAGACACACATTGACAAAAAACACCTACTGCAACTATGCAGGTAGGGAAGTTATACTTAAAGAGCATATTATATATGAAAAAACATTCCTTTGCATAAGGCCTTATTCAAAGGCCACTCAGACCACTTGAAAAGCTCTGCTTCACCATTAATTGCCCAGAACCACCCTGCCCATGTGAAGTGGGGATGAACTTACAGTCTAGTGATGCATGTCAATTGAAGCTAAAATAATGAGGCAGTATTTAGTGTGACGAAAGCAAGTGGAAGACCCTCATCGGTTTGGCTTCTCTTACAAAGCATCTCAGTGAGCAAAGAGTTACAAGTTCATTTTTCTGCATATGTCAAGTATTTAAAGACATAAAACAAACGGAGCGTGCATAAGCTTCTTCTGATGCATATAAAACACACATCATACTTAACCTTAAGACATAAAATGATTGGGCCTGAGCCAGCATTTTGAAGACTTTTAGGATCAAACTCTTCAGAACACTGCCTAGGCCATTAATAATGATTTTAGATAAAGGAGGAGAAAAAAAATAAGGGGAGGCAAAAGCCCTTGCTTGTTTAAACAAATCTCCATTGACTACTCTGCAGTGTGCAACAGCCCACATCTCTGCTGCAACCCTGACCAAGAAGCATCAAGGTCCAAGACACACAACACCACAGGGCTCACAGAAAGCAATGTACCAACCTAGGACTTAGAGACCATTCCAGAAACGAAGCCTTTCATGATTCCTGAGGCACAGTTTGAAAGTTAACACCATTGACTTGGGCCATATGATGGTTTGAAAGCCTTGGCTGGAGATGACCTGGAAACGTGGACAATTCCAAACCAAAAACCCACAGGCACACTTTCACAAATGAGAAGAAAGAGTTAACAGCAAAGAAGACATTTAAGCAGTTTGTTGGTTGGAGCTAGTGGACAGGATTAACAAATAAATAAGAGAAGTAAGAAGAGGAAGGAGTACAAGTGTTTCAGGGCACTTAAGCCTAAACAGTAGCAGTAATTGAAATTAAACAAAGAATCTCCTTTCCTTCACCCTTTTCTCCTATTTATAGTCCAAACTACTGTCAATGTATTTAAATGTATTTATTAGGGCTGGCTTTGTGAGACAGCTCATGTTTTTCAGAGACTGTTCCACCTGACTGTGCAGCACCATTCCCTGCTGATGCCATGCTCCTAATTACACAATATTTGGGCAAAGATAGGCCTTGTCCCCCAAAACAGACATGCAAACTTCTCCCCTGTCACTCTGGACATCAGCCTGAAGAAGCACTGGTGAAAGCAGAGAGTTCTACTCCAAGCCACCTTTCCTACCCAGCTTCACAGCATTTGACAAAATGGGCAATGAACTCCCTTTGGGAGGACCCAGACACAGCAAAACTCCTAATGGAGCAAAAGGAACTACAAGTTCAGAGGTGGCTCAGACTTTCCCTATAGTTTTAAATATATTAGTATCCTGATAGTTATTAAAAGAGTGCCTTCAAGAAGCAAGTTGGCCTCTCTAAAAATCTTTGTCTTCAAAACTTAGTATTATTTTTAAATCCTAACAAAGAATCCAGGCATGATGAATGCTCTCCCAGCCCAGAATCCCTCTGACTATTATCAAAGGAATTGCTTAATATAAAGTCATTGCAATTGTAAAATGCCAAGTGTGCAGTTAATATGCTGATACCAACGACTGAGTAATACAGCTGGTGAGCATCCTAAACCTTCTGCCAACTTACTCATGGTGTGAATATGGGAAAAAAAAATATCACAACCCAGTTTGCTACACAGCTTTAAGCTGTCAACAGATTTTATCCTTTAAAACAGCTTTTAAACCAAACCAAACAAAGTGCATGGCCAGCTGTGCTCAACTCCAGGTTTACTGGCAGCCAATTCATGTTTTACTAATTCCAGCAAGTACTAACGCCTTCCTGATTGCTGTTAGGGTACAAGGCTGTAAAAAAACAGTCCGCATTGCTTTAAAGCAGGTTTCCCTCCCTGAGCCTAGGCAAGGATGCTGCAACAGGCAAGGAGGAGGATGCTGAGGAGCTCAGCTTGCTGCTTGGGGAGCACCAAGCATCCGCTGGAAAGGTCGAGTGTATTGATTATGTGCACAGGGGTGTGGAGGAGGCCAGAAACCCCAGGTTTGCTCTTGTGCCTGTCGGAAATTATCCTGCAGAAAGCAAGCAGGGGAAAAGGTTAATGAAATACAAGCTGAGGAAATTCAGCAAGGACACAGATGACTGTGCCACAAGGCCCTAGGGCTGGCTATGCTGGCTGGGGCCCTTTCCCCAGATAAAAGGCTGCAGAGATGACAATGGAGTTATGAAAGCAGAGTGACATAAGACTGTTTGTGTCTCCCATGACAGGGGTTAACATGCCCTTGCAGGCACCACCACCTAATTCCACTCAGGAATGAGTCCCCACTGTGCTTCTTCTGTCCTCTATCCAGGAAGGAGCTGAATGTTTTGCAAGGAAGGAAGCATATGGAAACTGGGCAATGAAAGCTTACGTGACATAAGGAACGCAGTGAGTACTGACTTAGGTTTTCCTTGGAAAGAAGCAGCAAAGCCACTGGTGTAGTGAGAGCAGGGACCTCAGAGATGGGGAGTCCCCAGCACTGCGGTACCTCCCTAGCCAGGCTGCGCTTGCCCAAGAGCTTGAAGCCCAGCCCTGGAAACCTTAATCCAATGCCTCAACTTCAAACCAGGCTTCTCATAGTGATATGAAAACAAACTTAAACCAATGGGATACGCCCAGGTAGCACCTTCATTTGGTACCCCATTTAAGGGCATCTTTACTGTTGAATCGACCACCATGCTTTATTTTGTATCAGGCAATACACTGTTCAGCCTCAAAATCAAAACTAACAGTAGGAAGTTTTGCATAGGGTGTGGGTTTGGTTTGGTTTCTTAAAAGGACAACTAATTTTTCTCATGCACAAACCTTCCTGTACCCCATTTATGCCATCCCTATGGATTTCTGTAAAGTATTTACTTAAAAAGGGATTAGCACCTCTGGGTTTCATATGCAACGATTAGAACTACAAAATGAATATTTCTAGTCCAGGGGTTTGAATAATTTCCACTGAAGACAGATTCCAGATTCAAGCCCAACTCTTTCTAGCGTTACCTAATCACAGTATCCAAAATACGCAAAGAAATAGAAGGGGAGAGGCATCAAAAACCAAACCAACCAAACACCAACAACATTCATTGGAGAATTTCACTGATTTACTCAGGGAAACAATCAAGGAACTTCCCACCATAGCGCAAGAACCATTTAAGGGCATAAACTCAAGAATATCTATGCACTGTAGAAGCTGCCATTGGACCAGTCACATGCGGTAGGTAGAAAAAGAATTTGCTATTTGGAATCACTTTTACAACTGGCCCGCTAAGGCAACAGACTTAGGAAAATATGAATGCAATGCAAGGCTAAAACAAAGAAAGAGCCTCACATAATTCACAGCAAACACTCTGCCAGCACTTCACCAGGTGAATGAAATTAGCAACCTGACAATTAGCAAAGGGAATAAATCCCCACTCAAAAGCAAGCAGAAAGGAATTTTCAAGCGCATGAATACAAATACTTGGCTTCATGCTTGCTGTTGTTACCACTGCAATATGTTTAGCCATTTCTCTATGGCATATAGAGCTCAACCCAGTATGAAAACAAATCACGGACTGTCTTGGCAGATTAGTAAACGTCAGATCAAATCAGACCTTCCCCTAGACTATGCAGGGGCTGTACAAATTTATCAGAGTCTCACAGATTCTTTGCTCTCTTGACATGAATAGGTCAGAACAGCCCAGAGACAAAAGGCAGTGAGATCTGGAGACTAAAAATGCACAGTTTTGGAAGACTGTTTATTGTCAGGCTTTGTTTTACCACTAACCTCATGCACAGGGAAGTAGTTTTGGAGACAGATAATGCCACAGGAGATAACAAGAGAAAGCAGCTTTCTCTTCTCCAAGGCTCTCCCTGGAAGACATCACAGGGCTGACTAAGAGTCCACCTCCCTTGCCTGAAACCTCTGCTGTGCTGTGAAAACATAATGGGGAGGTTTCACATTACTTGTAGAAACTAGAGATTATCAAGTGTTATATGACAGGGACACATCCCTCAAGCTTTGCTGTCGGAAGATCCTACACAGAGAAGGTAAAGCCTCTGGGCTCCAGCAGGAATACTTCAAGAAATGGAGGAAAAGAGAATGGAAGGATCTGTGTTACAAAGGACATAACTAGGATAGATGAGAGAGACAACCCAAAGTTTCCCCAAAACCATGCTGGCTCTGCCACCATCAGTCAAGCACAGAAAGAAACCCAAGAGCCACCACTGATGCTGTGGCAGCAGCAGAGGAACACCAGAATACCCTGACCACAGCCCAGGTATCCTCACAGGGAAACCAGTCCATGCCCAGTTCAACTGCTTTTGTCACCCACAGACTACCACAAAGATGCTGCTGGGAAATCATGCAGGGTACAGGCAGCAAGCAACACCAGTCAGTATTTCTAGGATGGGATGATACCTTTCAGACTCAGCAGCACACCTGGCAGTAAGGTTTGGACATGAAAATACATCAGCATCTCTGCTTGATGGAGAAACACAACTTCCCTGCCTGAGGCAAGGGGCAGGCAGCACCGCAGCAGCCTAACACCATCTCAGCATCCATCTCCCACCCCTCTCCCCAGCACCCTCTAACTACACTGCAGTTCAGGCACCTATAGCAAAGTTTCCATCATCTACAAGTGTTTCAGAAGGATTTAGAGCCCTTGCTCACCTCACAGCACCCACTCAGCACGCTCTCTCCTCTCCCCAGAGCCGGCTGCATTCACTCACACTGCCCCAGTCCTGCAGCACTGTGGAGGATGCCGCCCTGACAAGCTCATCCTGCAAACATGTTCTGTAGGTTTAAGAACACACTCCTGTGGCACCAGTCAGGGGCGTAAATGCCGACCTTTCCCTCTCGGGTCAGTCACCTGGGAATCGTTCCCACTGCCCAACAAGATGACTGGGGTTGGGAGGACTCCAACATTTATCACCAGCCCTTCAAAGCAGAGAGCAAAACCTCCCCAACCACGGCCCCTTGATGATCTCCAGCACATGCAGGTGTAGGTAATGAGGGAAAACAAGCTCAGGCTGAGTTCAATAAGGTGTTCAAGCCCATGCTTAGCTCTGGGAGCCACAGGTCCGCCCAGCTTCATAAGCCCTATCCAGTGCCCATGGACAGACTGGTACATACCTCTGCTTCTGCACCAAGCCACAAGCAGCAGGAGGTTTTGAATTTATGCCTCCACTGAAGGTGTGTCCAGAGCAATCCTCACTGGGATGATGGGTGCTGTGAAAGCCCTTCAAATATGGACTTCCTTCGTTTACATCACATTGTATCAGCAGTTAATGACTCTTGATTACACAAAGTGCCTTTTAAAAATCACAGTACAGTCAGTTCCAAAACCCACGGAAGTATCTGACAACTTGAATTCTCATTAAGAAGATACAATTATAAACAACGATCCAGTTATTTGTAACAGACACCGGAGCGCGCGCTGTTTATAAAAACAATTGTTAGCTTTCTGTACGGCAGGATCATCTTGTGCTTTTTATTTAAGGAACACAATGGTAAAGAGCACCGAACCATAACAGCACGGAAAGCAACTGTGCTTGGAGGGCTACTTTGCCTTTTCAAAGGGAAATCAGGAGCACAACAATGTTTTACTGTTATTCTTTCAGAATACACAAGTGAACAATATATTGCTTAAAAACAATTTCTTGTAAACAACTTTAATAGGATAAGCAAACAATATCTTAAGAAATAAAAGGAATTTATATCCTGAAAGATCAAGTTATTACTTTGGCTTGTTGATATGAAATAAACTATTTATCAGCGCTCAAATCATTTAGGAACTATAACCACAATGATCTATAAGGAAAGATCATGGCAAGGAAACAGAACCATAACATAAATATTTAGGATTTCAATGCAGCAAAGAACACACACAACTTCTTATCTACAGGAGGAGAGGGTCAGAGCACGGCCCTTTCTGACAGCCACCAAGCACCAACCAGGGTAACAATGTCACTGCTTTCAGAGAAACAAGAAATGGAAGAGGATAAATTTTACAAGAAAATAAAGGAATTACCCAACAGCTTCCCTTGTGGAGACTTGCAGCTTGTAAACTTGACTTCCAAAAACACAAGCTGGAGCCAAAGCTGGCACTGGCACACGTGCCGCAAGCCAGGCTGATGGATGGGCAGCCCTGCCCTGGCAGCCAGCAGACCAGGAATTTCACTAGGAACAAACCAAATCCACCCGAGCTCCCAAGATGGCTCCGAAGGATGGACCCGGGAGAGGGAGCAAACAAAGAGCTGCAGCAGCCGCCCCGGGGGTCCACCTTGAGGAACCCCTTTCAGCCTCATTCACTCTTCCTCGAACCTCTTCCCTGTGTCTTAAGGAGAGGAAAAGAGCCTGCCCCGGGTTTCATTTACCCCGTGCGAGCCCGTGCTCAGCACTCCTTACCTGCCGCCTATCGCTCACTCCGGTTTGGGATTCCCAGCCAAGCAGAGGGTGTGATCCCAGGCGCTCCTCTGCTTCATACCTGGGCGCGGGACACTGAGCATGCTCCGGGATCCTCCCCGGCCAGGTTTCAGGGGATAAAAAGAGGAGAAGAAGCTTCCCTGCACGCAGATTAGAGACGTCCCAGCAGCGGAGGAGCTTATCCTGGATCTGTTTCAAAGCAGTTCAGCTCGAAAGGGGATAAAGCAGGAAGCAAAGTGCACACAGCCGTGGCTCGATTTAGCCACTGACTTTAAATCTACCCATACAAAGTCCCTCGGAGCAAAACGCACAAGATCAGGGTCCCCCTTGCAGGTGCTGGCAAAACACACCCGCATGTTTGGTTGTGCCTCAGTTTCTTATCCATAAGGAGCAGCTGTGAAGGCCTACTTGTTCCTTCTTGTGCTTGCCTTGCCTGTAGCACGTTTGGATAATGTACAGCTTTTTACAAGGCATTTTTACAATACCTAAGACAACAGGGCCTTGACCTCTATTATAGCTGCTAAATAGTATCATGTTGCTTACATCACTGTAAAACCCAGAAGTTAGGCAAGTAAGGAACAGCTCCCAAGTGACTGTCAAACAAAAGTCTCTTCCAGTATCCAAATATTGCCAGCAATATAACCAAAGCTGCTGGAGCTAAGATGTGAAATCTCATAGATCGGAAAGGGAAATGGGCAGAAGGATGAGAACAGCAGGCTGCTTTCCTGCAGCTGGAAGTGCACATTTGGTTCAGGGACTACGGCTTCCCTGGAGCTGAAGGTTGCCAGAAATCTTGCACCAGAATCTGATCCAATTTCTATATAGCTTCCTTATGTCGCCCGCACTCCAGCATGAAAACCCATGCTTGGCTGAACAGCCACTGCTGTCCCACTCAGAGGGCTTGCTCTGCCCATTGCAGAACAGGACCCTCCCCGACATGTCCATGTCACACCTCAGGTGAAAATCCTAAATCGGACTTCTTCTTATAAATGTGCTATTTATGAAGGATCCTGGTGCCGATCTGGCCAGACAGGTGGGATGGGGACCAAGGCTCCTGCAGGTACGCATGCAGTGGCTAGCACTCCCACTGACTGAGCTGGCACATGGACTTGCACATCCGGTACAGAAATACCTGCTTTTGCTATATCTGCCTTGTAAATCATGTGATTTCCCCAGGTTTTCCCGATCTGTAAATATGCCCTTTTGAGTTGAGACTCTCTGTGTAAAAAATAGCCCACACTGAAGGCAGACAACCAAAGTCCAGCACTACCAGTACCCTGATCCCAGGCACCCAGGCAAAAGCTGTTGGCACGAGCACAGGAAACACAGATGTGACCCTGCCCTCTCATTTCTTCAAGTCACACCTGGTGCTCACAAAAGCTGTGATATCAGGCTGGTTCATTTTACACTTTTAGCACAGCTTAAACTACCTGGAGGTGCAGTATCAGGTTGGCTGATGGAACTGAGCAGATGAGGGCTAGCCATGATGGTAGGCCATGACGTTGAGGATGGGAGGATCTCATGGTACCAGGCAGAGATCAGGCAGCCTCATGCTTCACCTGGCTTCACCAGGCAACCTTCCATGCGTGGGAAGGGTCAACACCCAGCTCACAAAACCCATGGCATTCAAAGATGTCCAATTGAAATTGAGTCTTCCTTACAAAGACCCGGCCCAAGAGGAAATGCCATTCTTCACTAGAATGGCTTTGGTCTGTACTGGATGGAAAGGGCAAGTGTTGTTCACATTTTAAATTTTCAAGACAAACAGGTACAATATGTTCCAAGGAAGAAAGATTTCTGGCACAGTGAAAGGAAGAACACACACAATAAATAAAATATCCAACACTGAGGAAGGGCCCTTCTGACTCTGCAATCCATAAAAGAAGCTTATCAGAGTACAGTAGCTCCCATATGGGACTGGAAATAAGTTACACTGGGAGAAAACTTTGGCCATGTCAAGGTTTGGGAAGTCTTTCTGGTTTTCTTCTGCTTGCTTTGTTCTTTTTATCATCAGCAGTTTGATTCTCTTGTTAAAATGCATACTCATACCACCCTTTTCACAGTAAATCAGACTTTATCAGTCCCATTATGCCTGCCCCTGAGTACCCCCAGTCTACCTCATCCCCTTATGTAAATCACCACCAACATGACTCCACTATCCTGAATCTGACCACATGGCATCATTTATCACCAACCTATTCATTACTTCACCTCCTAACCTGGTGCTATCCCCAAGGCAGCCACACAAAGTCCCCACATGGGCAACATCCCAGCCTCATGCACAAGGACTTGCTTCTGGGACAGCAGCACAGCTCAGAGCCACCCAACAGAACAGTCCATTCTGTGATGACAAGGCCACCCAAAGCTGAGCACATATCACCCAACACAGGAAAATGAGGAGCCTCCAGGCATCCTAAAGAGCAAAGATGCACGGTGCATCTCCAGGTACTTGCAATTACAACACCGACATCAACACCTTGGCAAACAGCAAAATCCATGCTTCCCCAAAAAAGCTACCTGCAGTTCTCCAAGATCTTGCCTTTAAAAAGATAATCACTGCAGTGAATAAAGTTTTATTAAGTATGCAGAAAATAAACTTCAAAATATAATTGTATGCACTTGTAGTAGGAGCTTTAGAAAAGCAATGATGTTCAACATGCCAGGCTGCTGCTACCTGCCCAGTCCCAATACACTCAGTTCTGAGTGGATCCAGCACTGAACTTCTGCTTAAGAGCTTCAGTGCTCCCAAGACCGATGACTTTTCGCACATATCTGATGATGTTCTAGAAAAACTCAGCTCCTGCAGTCACGTAATAGAAGTAGGAACATTCACTTTCATCAAGTGAAAGGCTTTTGGATCACCATTTTTGCCCAGGGAACAGAACATAAAAATTAACCTTTACATTGCAAAACTGGAAAAATCCTAGAAGACCCTTCCATGGTTCCCGTTGCTTTAATCTCAGGGGAAGCAGGCACTAAATAAACTAAATGAGTTTGGGTTTTGAGCTCATCTCACAACTTGTATGAACATCTAAGCTGTCTGTTTCCCCAGAAGTTTATGCTGCGAGTAACCAAGCAGTGAATGAATTCCAGGTAACTATGAGCTCTCTACCATTGCTTAAACAATATGAAACAAGGTGACATGCAGAGAATAAATTCCCAATTATTCCTTTAGTTCTTCCTGTCACTACAGAGCGCTCTGTCTTTAAAATAATGAAATAAGAAATTAAGCACAATCTGAAGAGCTGTAAATGCACAGACGAAAGCGTTCATGTTCCACCCCAGGATCTTCTCCCCCAAACCCTAATATTTCAAAGGGGCTTCTAGGCCTGATCCCCCTGGTTTTGAGGTGAAACACCCACTGTTCTCCCACCCATTTACTGGACCATCATCTCCTGCTCCACCTTCAATGCTGCAGGGGAGTCTCAGAGAGGTGGCTTGGAAACCTCCTCTTCCTCATAGCAACAGGACCAGACCAAGCTGCCTGCTACCCGAGTTTGCCATTTCCCACAGCAGAAGGTGGCTCCAAGCACTCCGTGTCCTCACGTCAACTCTTCACCCTGTCTCATTAAGATGCCCCTTCCCGCTGCCCCCTCCTTGCTGTTAACCTCTGCAAGCAGTAATGGGCTCCTTTGCAAACCTGGTGTGCATTTGACAGAGCTCAGCGAGCTTGAAATGCCAATATTTTCATGCATATACAGAAAATCAAGCTTTAGTCTAAACAGAAGTGGCAGCTTCTAATTTAAGACTCTACCATTTGACTGCTAGGCACAACAAAATACCTCTTTCCCACGTAGGCAAACTGCCTGTTATAATGCCTTCTCAATGTGCAGTTTCAAATAAAGGTGACCAACTTCGGCGTGACACAGAGTTACATGGGTTCCCCTTGCTGCTAATGCTAATCCCTTCTGCTGGGGCTCACTCCCCAGCAGCCCAGTTGTATTTTATGGATGAAATTCCATTCCCTCTGCTAATGCCAACAACCAGTCGCTGAGAGCAAGAATTGCACTAAATTATTTCATCTGCAGTCAGACTGCCCATGGGGGCGAGGGAACGGAATCCCACATGATCCTGAACACATACAGGGCTTCTCAGCTGCTTTATAAAAATACTACATGTGCACACTTATTTATATATACATAGCCACATGCACACAAATAAAATGCAGGTTTAAATCATGCGCACTGTGCCTGCAGTGAATGTGTGAATGTCACCAACAGACCAAGGAAAGCTTTGACAGCCCCACATATTTGCCCCTGCAAGGTGGGCTCCTGCAAGCACCCCAGGGCAATGCTGCTCTGCTCCCCAGGCAGGATCGGGACCTGCTGCACCCCACATTTCATGTTTTCCTTGCAGGAAGTCAAAGCTTTCCACTTCCAGGCCCTGGACCACAACCTGAACCAGGCACAACCTCACTCCAGCAGGAAACATCCCCACCACACACATCCCGAGCTTGATGCACACAGCTTTATCCACTCTATTTTTCAACCTGCTGAATTGCTAGGATATGTTTAGCTGTTATACATGGACCCCAAATCCATAATCCCACCCTCAGCATCTGTTACGTTCGCTGTGGTATTTGCAGCAGATGTTATAACTCCATGTAAAGGTAAAACAATTGAGACTTCTGAAATGAGGGCTGGGTGGAGGCAAAGCAGAGCCCAGCCCCTGCACCCAGCTGCAGCCAGGCTTGGACAATCAACTGTGGATACAGCACCAACACATGCAGAGAAGAGCCACATTGCAGCATACAGCAGCTTAAGGAAGTTTCAAGTGTTACCATACTGGCATTAAAAAGCTGTCAGCTTCCAGTGAGTCAAGCAGCAGAGGCTGAAATTCAGTGTTGAAAGGATGATTAAATATAAGTGACTTAAATTATACATTCCAGTTGTGGAACTGACACCATTTAAAACACCATTTATTTCCCATTTCCTCTGACACTGTTTACTATCTACTAAAGATGAGCATTTTCTTACAGGCACTCAAATACCAAACTAGGGATTTATAAATTGGAGAAAATTAAAAGGTTTTGCATTACAAATAGAGTAAAAAAATTCACATTTCAGGGCCACCTGAGATCACTTAAAGAATCAAAATGGACATTTTATACCTGAAAACCTGTCTGCACTCTACCGAGGCTGATAATTGAGGCACAAGAAGCTTGGAGCTATTTTATAGTGGATCTACAATCAAACGTGCTGAGCTGGTGGACAACCTGGGACAGACTTGGGACCCACCATTAATTCTTCCACATGGAACTCTGTAATGCAAAGCTCTAGTAAGCTCACACAAGTAAATTGCTTGTTTCTCCTTGATACATATACAGAGCGACTTTCAATACCTTACCTTTCAGATTTCCAAGACAAGGAGCTGTATGACTTTCTTTGCTAGCAATGACAGCACTTTACCAGGAGCACAAAGAGGAAGCACAAGGGACTGCCCAAGGTCAAGAGAACTGGGAGAGCCCCTTCCCCATTTACGGCCCTTCCCAGAGACCAGTTTGGTTGGCCCCTATTCCTTGCAACTGGGGCCATGCTGTGGCTTTGTGGTCAGATACCCCAACCCAGAGCATCTGGGTATCTATCTTTGCCTTGGACAGAAACGGTGCTGACAGCGTGAGCAGCAGCCACCAAGCTTGTAAGCTATGATAGCAGATGATGGACTTGTGCATGAGCATCTCAGTAACTTCAAAAAAGGCCTTTTTAACATGATTTTCCCCCCTTCCTTGAAATTTGTAAGCCGGAAAAAGCAGTATCGATCTCACTGCCTGGCAGAAATAAGATAGAGATGAATTAAGCACAGAGATCTCAGGGAAGGAGTCTCCAAGGAATCTTTTCATTTGAACAAGGGCCCTTACAAAATGCCAGGAGAAAAAGAAAGAGAAAAAAATACATAGAAAAAGCCTAATCCTAGATCTCCACTGTCATCTCGCTTTTTCCTTGTGCTCACAGGAGGACGGAGCATCATAGCCTCAAATCAGAAGAGGCTGCAAGATCAGCAGAGGAGAGCTGAGGCTGTAAGCATAAGACAGAGGGAGGAGAGAAAGACGCAATGCAAACAGCAGCAAATATAAACAGTGACTCATGACACACAGCAAACAAACAGCACTATAACAGTTTTTGCAATTGCAATTATAACCACAATAAACATGAATGACAGTCCAGCACAACAAAAGGAAGGATGCCAGTGATGGGAGCAGGGTGTGGGACTCCATCCCATTCACATCTATTGCTCACATAACATCCCAAACGAGCCGCTCCAGAGAGAAACAGAGAAAAGGGAAAATGTATGGGACAGCAGCAATTGCTCGTGATCTACATCTGCGCTTGAAGTTTTCATGGCTGCACTGAGAGTCGTATTTATATCCCAAAGCCAACCAACAGCCCACAGCACTGCTACTGGATTTGACCCCTGGCCCCTGAAAGCACCTCTAGCAGCAGAAATAAAAAGTCCAACCAATGGGTTAATGAGCAAAATAGACTTTGCTTGATGGGTGGATGGGCAGAAGGCACCAGGGCAGGGGAGCAATCACACCATCGGCAAGAGGCACCGGTTTAACTGCTTTGCAAATCCTCCAGTGAAGCAGAGCCACAATTTCTTTTGCTATTGCTTCATTACCCTCATAGTGAGAAAATCTCCCCCAGTCCTCACCTTGAATACTTTTTTCAAGCTAATCCAGGTATTTTCCCCCTGTGGGTACTAAAAGCTCTTCTTACAGAAATCTTCTATGCATCAGAAAATGGATTGCACTTGGGCTTGTATTTCCAAATGCAATTCCTTCAGCTTTCCCCCTCTGGCCTCCTTTGCCGAGCCTTCCCATCTGTGTGGTTCACCTCCAGACTTGCAAGCATGACCATTTTCCCCCTGCCTTGCACCGCACAGCACCCCTCAGTGCAGTGGGAAGCACTTACCAGCCTTGTCTTAGACACAAAGCTTCTGTAATGATGACTCAGAGATTGACTCCTTTCCTCAAAGCTCAGGACGCTGGTGACTTGTTTGAGGGGGCCATCCACAACAGCCCTCCCCACCACGCACCACTCTGCCCGCTGTTCCTCTTCTTGCCTTCGGTCACGCACGTCCTGCTCCCCTCCAGAGCCACCACCACACCTTCCTCTTCCCCATCATGTTGCCCAGTGAGTTCTGCTGTTCACCAAGATGATCTGAAATGCTGCTCCTAAGCCTCAGTAACGTAAGCAGCCACCCTTGCCCACTAACTGGCTATCCCATTAAAGAGGCAAGTTGGGCAGATTCACCTATTTGTTTTTCTTTACCAGTCAGATTTTCTTCTGGACCCCCCTTCCTCCTCCTCCCTGCTGTGCACAAATTGCTCTGCAACTTCTCTTGTGGAAACAGGGTCAGATTCTCTAATCCTTCTCATTTTCTGGGTCTTCCCTTCTTCTCCCAGTGAAAGTCTGGCGTGGGCTTTGCTCTGCTTCTCTTCCCTCCCCACCACATCCCCAGGGGACACTGATGGCAAACACCAATGGTTCAGAGCTTGCCGAGACCAGGTTTTCCTCAAGTCATCCAGAATAACTCTACTAAACTGACAAGTAATGGATAATCTCTATCCACATTCCCTTATCTCCCCTATTTGAAAGAGTTACACGTCTCTGTATGTAATCAGCACTGCAGTTTTGTGAGGACTGAAGCAGAGGGAGCACAGAGCACATCCACCTCTTGTGACCCCTCATCTCTCCAGCCTTGCTCTGCTCCTCTGTGGCCTTTCTCACACATTCCATGTTTTCTGCAAGAATCTGGAAGCCTTCATATAAATAGTTTTCCCACTAGAGGGCACAAAGACAATTTCTCCTAAATGGAAACCGATGTCAGAAGGATTAATAAAATCATTACTAACATCTCTAACTCCAAGAAACGAACACTTCATAAACTGGGATGTAGTTGCAACTCCCCAGGTGCTACAACACCACCAAATGTCTCTGACAGGTAGAGACTGAAACCTTAGAAATCCAAAAGCAACACTACTTTAACAAGCTCTTGCATACGGTGCTAAGTACTTTTTATCCAGCGATTTCTGTGCTGCCCACAATTTCTCATTAGTCACAGACATAGCAATGGAGACAGAAAATCCATCCTAGTGGTTTTTAAGTTGAACTTATCCAAATTTAGCTTCAAGTCAATTAACTTCTTTGTACTTTTGTTTCCTAGATTAAAAGAAGTTGTCTACCCTCAAAGATCTTCTCTTTGCAGATACTTTTAGATCATGATAAGTCACCTTCTGACCTATCCTGGGTAAACTAAAGAGATTTTAGCCTTTAAGGCTCTTCTATGCAAGCCAGCTTTTCCAGCTTTAAAGCTTGTCTTGTAAACTTCTTACAGGTTGTATCTATAACCCTGACACTTTAACCAGTTCCTCACCAAACAACAGTGCTGCTCTATGAAAACGCATAAACTCAACAGGAAAGCAATCAAGTCAAACATTTGACTACACAAACCTAATAAGAGGGATAACAGTGATAACATCAGAGCATCATGTATGTTGACAGCGCCTCAGGATTCATCACGCTCTGTAGCCCCACCAGCAGCTTCAAGTACAGCAAGCCCTGCATGGACCTACCTTGCCGACTCGAGTAGTCCTGACACTCCGCTCTCTCGGGGCCCAGGCTAAGGAGATGTGCAAGCACTTGGTAGCCCACTCGTTTGCGGGTGCCTGCACGTACCCCCACGCTCCCCTCCATGACCAGCTGTCCTTCAACACACACTCACTGCTCCAGCCTGATGGCAGCAAGGTTTGCTGTCTGCCTGCTGCTGCCTGTGGACTTCCACTCACTGGAAGGTTTGGCTTGAGCAGAGTCAGCCCAGAGGCTTTTGCTAATGGAAGAAGAGAGACAATAGCGATACGCAGGTGCTTCCTCCCATTTAAAGTGTTTACTTGTGCAGCTTAACGCAGTGACGCTATTGTGAATTAGGTCTGCATGCTGGTTTACAGAGTTCAAAAGGGAGCACGTAACAAAAGGAACCCCAAAATACTGCTTATTAATTTAAAGTATTTTTTTCTTCCCTTTCAGACTCTGCTTCCTTTGCCAATGCCAAGTAAGAGGTGTTTTCCAACCATACAATAAATGCAGTTTCAAATGGGAAATGATACATACGATATCAAAACAAAACAAAGAATTTAACACAAAAGCAAAGGATTTATCAGTACATCTCCACAGCCTATGCAGTAGGCTCCTTGTGGCACGGAGCCTGGCAGCTAGCAGAGAAGGCTGAACTCAAGGCAGTTGTAACTGCGTACACTCAGAGAAAAATCAAAAAGATCAAGAGGGAAGGTAAGGTATAGCTAAGCCATAACACAGAGCTACGGAAAACATCAGCCTGAAAGAGGAACAAAGGCGTATTTGTTTTATGAGATAAAGCGAGCAATTCAGCTGTATTCCTCAGTAAACCTTCTGGCTTAGGACCAAAACAGGGAAGAAAAAGAAATAAGGGAGCATCTGATTCTCATTTTGTTGTCCTTAGCTCTGAGCTTACATTACATGACTCAAGATGTTTACTAGGGGTGCCAGGCACTCAAATCCATGGTTGGATCTTGTACATAGGAAGTATCGAATGTGCTGAACATCTTGCAGTTCCCTCTGCAGCCAGTGCAGGCTCAAAGATACTCAGCACTTGGCACTTTTTATTACTGTTACTGTTGTTATTATTTTACTGCTAAGACGTCTTTTTCTGCTGTCTAAATGA
Source organism: Micropsitta finschii (assembly GCA_034783455.1). NCBI lineage: Eukaryota > Metazoa > Chordata > Aves > Psittaciformes > Psittacidae > Micropsitta > Micropsitta finschii. The sequence goes on along the minus strand of JAVHNF010067107.1, from coordinate 13,297 downwards.
ACTCAGAAATCCAACTTTATAGGCATTGATTTGTAAAACCTCAGTCCTCCCAAAAGCACCAGCATTCTACTGTTTGAGAAGTTTCAAATAAAATACCATCATATTCAATGTCCTGCAACTTAAAACTGCACCTCGTTTCCACATAAAACTATAGTGCAAAATGCCAGACATGCTGAAAGCAATGCCATGCATTCTTATTCAGCCCCATTCTCTCAACATCTAAATAAACAGACTTGAGTCCTTTTGTCCAAATGCCATATTATTTTGTCCTCTCCTCATGGCTGCAACTATTTTAGAGGAGTTTCCATTGATTTGCCTTCTTGGTGGGAACGACCAAACAGGATTCGGCACATTGCTATCATCCTCTGAGAGCTGGTGGGATGGTTGTTCAGCGAATGTCACATCCAGACTCCTCCTATCCTTTAGCATCAGTGAAACTAGAAACGGCAATTAAAATCCCTCTCTCCACTGCTCCATCCCAAGCATGTGCTAGATGGTGACAAGTGCTGCTTCCACCAGTGCAAGTGGCTGAGTACAGCAGAGACTTAAAACCAGCAGGTTAGTCATTTTAGAGTTGCTCTTGTGCAGATGAGCAATCGTGTCCAGATTACGAGACTTGAAGTAACATAAGAACGTAGGAAGATGTGTGCTAAAAACAGCTGCAGCAACTCATGAACTCAACTGCTGACTAACAGTTTGGACCAAACCCATTTTACCTGCACTGAAACAGCCTGTCAGCACTTTCACCCACACACACACTGTCATTGGAAACAGCACCAGCAAACAGCAGATGGGCTTCATAACCTCTTAAACCACCCTGTCTGTTCTGGAAACAAATCTCTGCCAAGCAAAGGCTAAATGAGCATCTAGAGTCACATCCAAGCTACCCACAGAACTGAAGACAAGGCATGGTGTGCACTGTGTTCTCAGGTATGAGCTCACATCCAGGGCAACTCCTGGGCAGTCTCTGTCCCAGGTCTCTTAGCATCACCACCAGCAACTCATCCTGAATTGCTCCCCATGCCTGCCAGCAGCCCTGCAGAGGGGTACCAGGGACCATGCAAGGTGACAAGACAGGAAGACAGCACTCCTCCTTTTACTGATGGGTTTAGTCTCTCATCTTGCTGGGCACAAGCAACCCACACGTTTTATTTTTATGGCTTTTATTGTACTGCTGCATGCAGTGTCTGAAGGGATGTAAGATACCATTGGTTCAGAGGAAATCCAAGTGAAAAACAATTTAATGCACATTCACTAAAAGTATCAGAAAGTAAACAGATGAAAGCTATTTCATTTACCAGCAGTGGTTTATGGATGCCCAGAGACCCTGAGGTTTATTACATACTGCCTTGGGCAGGTGGAATGACGGAGACAGAAGAATTTCTGCCTGTAAAATGTCTTAAACGCCAAAACCCAAACGAGTCTTTATGAGATCTGCTACTGGTACTCACTCCAAAGCTGCAGGAAGGGGGGCAGCCAGAGGCCCAAGAGATTGCTGAGGACCCCCAGCAACCTCCAGGACAGCAATGCAAGTGCAGGGCTTGGTCCCACCAGGGCAAGACAGAGGAAAGCTGCTCCCTCCCAGCACCACCACCGATGTTCCAGTGCACCAAGCCCTGCATGGTTCAGTGGCACGGAGGGATTGGAGGGGACAGCTTGCAAATAACGCTAAGAAAAGCTTTTCCAAAGCTTAGTAATGATAGAAGAGTCCTGCCTTACAAATACCAACTATGACAAAACACCTCTGTGGAGAGAAAACACTTCTGCAAAATCCAGTTTTTGTGTAGTTTAAATTACTGAGAACAGAAGAAACAATTCACCTTCAAAGGGGTGCAGCCTTTGCATCCTGAAAGCAGCAGTGCACAGCTGGAAGCAAACACAACTGAAGCTGGCGAGTAGAACAAACTGAAGGTTTTCATTGTGGCAAATGAAGCTTTCAGACAGACCAGCAGTAACACTGGGTACAGGACTTTGCTGCATTACTGTTACGACTTCTCCCAGCAGCATGCACAAAACAAACCCGAGCTGTATCCATTTCCTACAGCCTTTCTTAAACATTATAGGAGTTTTTTCCTCTGTAATGCTTCTTGCTCTCAGGGCTGCAGTAAATAAGTTAGTTACAACCCCCTGCCACTTTGTCTCCTATTGTGCTGCCTCAAGTCACTGCTTTTATGTCCTTAAGCTACCAGTGTAACCACATCCGGCTTCAACAAACACTTTAAAAGTAACCTGTAGCTAAACTCTAGGCAGAATGAAGCACTATATCTTCACAGGAGAGGAACGGAAAAGCTATTTTCTACAGTTAACATCACCTTCCTTTCACCTACGTTCTCTCTCCGGTATCAGCAAAGGGAATCCTGGTTGCAAATCTCTTGACCAACAACTCAGAATTGGGCCTGGAAAGCCCAGGAGATGGTAGACACTATGGTCGTATCTTTGACTGCTGTGTAAACAGGCACCCTGGCCTTGGACACAGCAACCGCTGAGGATGTGAATGCTGGTCCATGACAAGCTCTAGTGTCACCACACTGGTCGTGGACAGTGCTGTGGCTGCACCTCACAGGGGCAGGAGACAGAAGAGGACCAGGACAATCAGCTCCAGGAAGGTGCATGCCAAAGAATATCCATCTTTTGAAGGAAGAGACCTTCCTGGCATTGAATCATTCCCCTCACATCAGGTTCTGTCCTTAGTCCCTGCCTAAAGCACCTCACCCAGCAGATCCAGGCATAACCATCATGCTGGGTCTCAGACTGCAGGGACATCTGAGAGGGGAATTGCCTGGGCACGCTGCAGGGTCAGGAATTGAGGTGAAACCTTAACAGGGCCCATGGCCATTCAGAGAGCTCCAACAGAGCTGTGTGTCACTTAAGCACTGAACTGCCCTGCTTCAAGGCACTGAATTCATTTCATCTATGAAGAAAGGCCATAGTTTGTCAGATCGCAGGTCCACGTACTCCCTGGTCCCCTCTAAGGAACAGCAGCAGTGACTGCTTTGGGAGGAATCCCAGAAGAGGACAAGTACACGGCAGTACTGCCCCACAGAGTACCCCACCTGACAGAGGTGATGGCTCAAGCCAGAAGTGTTGTCTCAGCACAGGCCTGGTTGGGTTTCTCCTCATCATTCTCTCCCTCTGCTTCACCCAGGGAATGTCAAATTCAATCCACCACTATGACAAATCACCAGGGAGAGGGGGGGATGAGAAGGAGAAGAGACACCTGAGCCAACTTCAAAGGTTTGTTATCCTTTGAACACTTCACTTCTACATAATTGAAAGGACGATATGTTAGGACTACAAGAAAGATATTTTCCTCCCCCTCACTATCAGACCCATCAGCCGACAGCCCTGGGGGAGGTTAGCAAACTTGGAGAACTGACTGAGAAGCAAAGTAAACTACTACTGACAGCAAGTGGACCAAAGCCCAGATCCCTGAGAAGTTCTGACAATGGGAGGACCCAATAAAAATAAGCCAGCCTTGACCCAGCACCAGGGGAGGCCGAGAGGAACACTTGCATGTGTATTTTATTTCACACTAACCTCCATTTGACCAGTTGTGCAAATAAATCTCTGTTTGTCCTAAGCACACTTCTAGAGACTGGGGGAGAACTTGAAAGACTTAGCAATATAGTGTCCTGCTTGTCACTGCTTTATGACTGAACTCAAGGGTTACAAGAAATAAAGTATTAAGCAGCAGGAACGGCACATACAGCCCATAAAACAAGGGAAAATGCATTAAAATTAAACCCAAGCTTAAAAGAGAAAAGAAGAAAACAGAGCATAGAGATTTGATACGTGGTCTTGATCAGTTCTTTGTGGGCAGAGAAGCAGTACCTAGTCCAGAGACTATATCCCAGGGCAGCGAGACACAGGAGCAATGCACCACAGCTCTACCTGTTACAGCTCTAGCATCAACCCAATGGGGATCAGACATACTTATGACTGCAGGGAGCACAGCACAGCCCTGCAGCCTTCATGGCTAGGGAGAGCACTGTGCACACATTGTGCCAATGCAAGGTATTTGATGAAAAGAATAAAGATGTGCATATGACACCTACTGCTCTTGATTCTCCTCAGGCTCCACTACTGAGGCTATTCAGAAACTGCTGTCACAAAGATTCACTTAAGCCCAGTTTCAGCTTTCCTTCATTTAAATCAGTATAGCTCAGACATTCACTTATCACTAAACCTTGCAGCACCAGGTCAGCTTAACTATGCCAATATTCAAGTAAGCCTGATGTGAACTCTATTATTTTCTAATTGTTTTAGTTAAACAGCTATTTTCTTCCATTATAGGCAATGCTTCAGAGCAACAGCATGTGGAGTCTCTAGATTAATATGGTAAGTGCAACAAGGGCTTGTGAAGGGGGGTAATTCTGCCAAGGACGGGAATGTATGGCAAACCCCTAAAACCTTACACACACAACTTCAACAATCCAGCTTCCGCATCTGGGAACAGCATCCTTCCTGCATCCTATGCAACACCGCAACAGAACATGTTGTACCACTGACCACAAGCATCTGAGAAGATCTGGCTGAAGTCACACTGCTCCTTGGGGTGGGTCAGAAGAAACACAGCACACGTCAAGTGAAAAATAAAGAAAACCTGTAAACTGCTTAAGATGTTTCCCCCACTGGAGGCTTACCCACCCCTACCACCTTTCCCACATGTCCTGCCCATGGCAGAAGATGCTGGCCATTTTTATGGCCAAGCTTTGACCTGAGCTTCCCATTGGGAAGGTTCAGCTCAGGCCTCTGCAGCACAAGACACTGCAAACCAGCAATGCAGACGAGAGGGAGTCACTGCTTCAGTGCACTGATCCATACAGACAGCAAGAGGCAGGGGAAGGCAGAAGGGGGGGAATACACTAAAAATTCTTTTGACAGGGTGAAAAATGAAAGCAAAGTGAAACACTGCTCAAGCTGTCAAAACAAAATCACAGCAAGCCGTCTGAAAAAGAAAAACCACGCAGCTCAACTTGCATCTTCTAGTAGGCAATAACTGGTACATTTGTTTTCTTGAAGATAAGTGGGTGAGTTAAGTTTGCCAGACAACACTGAGCAGATCTGAAAGGTAATCGCATCAGAAACGCAAGTGATCAAATCTAAGAACAAGCAGGACATTAAGGACTTGCTTGCTTCCACCTTGCAGTCAAAAGACTCAAAGCAGGTTTTAGAGTTGCACTACTGAACCAATGGAAGAACGCCAAAGTGCTTGATCAAGACAAGCTTTGCCCTTTCCCTCTCAGCTCATCATTCAAAGAGGAGGAATGGTAATGCTCTTAGCAGCAAACGAGTCAGAAACTGGCACAGCAAAAGGTCCCGTGCAGTGCATTTTTGGTCACGGTGGTAAAGGTCAACATAATATTCAGAGTACAGAAAACCCATTAACCTGGTGAGACAGTCACAACAACAGTACCCAGAGGGTATTTTGAATGGTGAGACAGCTTGTAATTAGCTTAGGTGGGCCAACCTAATTACTCATGGCCTGAGGACGCATCTCCCAATGCAAGAGGGGAACAAGATATGTATTTATAGTTCTTTCCTAATAGCCCATTATAAGCTTTCAGAGATGAATGACCACAGCATTTGACTGTTTTCATGTAACCTGGAGATGCAAG
>JAVHNF010067106.1:13909-28113 GCA_034783455.1 Micropsitta finschii | reverse complement strand
AGGCTTTTGAGTGGGTAGATCACTGTTCCCCTCTTCGGGTGACAGTAGAGAATCCTATCTTGGGCTGCATCCAAAGGAGCATGACCAGCAGGTCAGGGGAGAGGATTCTACCCCTGTACTCTGCTCTGGTGAGACCCGACCTGCAATCCTGTGTCCAGGTCTGGAGTCCTCCACACAGGAAAGACATGGATCTGTTGCAGAGGGTCCAGAGGAGGGCCACAGAATTGCTGAGGGTGCTGGAGGCCTTCTCCTATGAGGAAAGGCTGAGAGAGTTGGGCTTGTTCAGCCTGGAGAAGGCTCTGGTGAGACCTTATTGTGGCCATTCTGTTCTTAAAATGGGCCTGTAAAAAAGATGGGGAGAGACATTTTAGCAGGTTGTGATAGGATGAAGGGTGATGGGTTTAAACTAAAAGAAGGGAGATTCAGGCTGGATGCGAGGAAAACATTCTTTACAATGAGGGTGGTAAAACACTGCTCAGGTTGCCCAGAGAGGTGGTGGAAATGTTCAGGACCAGGCTGGATGTGGTTCTGAGCAACCTGATCTAGTTGAAGGTGTTATTGCAGGAGGGTTGGGCGAGATGACCTTTGAAGATCCCTTCCAGCCCAAACTGTTCTGTCATTTTATGGGAAATTGGGACTAGCAGCCTACGCTGGTAAAAGTGCCAGAATTTCTGAGAGGCACAGAAGGTGCTAAAAATGCCTCACTTGGTGTTCAGTAGTAGTCCCCTCTGATGCTGAACTCAATGCCCCTTCTATGGAAACGTGCTGTGCACTGTGCACCACGCTCCCCACTCCCCGCTGTACCTCCCAGGGCAGCCGTGATTCAGCCAGGTTCTGCAGAGGCTTGTTAGAGGTGAGGAGATCTTGGTGTAATGTGATGTGGCTGCAGGCAGCTGCTTTGAAATACACTCTGATATCAGCCCAAGCTTTAAAGTCAAAATTTCCTTGATACCATCCATTGAATTTTCCATTAACTTCTGTCAATTCTTCTGCTCATTTGGTTTGTGTCACCATTGGAATGAGGAGCTGGTGGCTGACTCCAGCGGCTTATTTGTAGATATTGGTTTTGTTATGCTTTTGCACTTCCCAGGATTATGTTTTAGTGTATGTATGAGGTAAACACCCAGCAGTTGTCTCGCAGGTTTTACAGAGCTTGGTGTGGGTACGACTTAGGAGCGTTAGATTTGGGATCATTTGGAGCCATTACTTGAACTGCTGTCCTAACAAACATCCAAGAAGGAGTAAGAACTGGGTATGGGAAGTTAGTTGAGAATTCTGAGATAAAGTAGCAAGAACACCACTCAGGATACAAATGTTTACCCGCAGCTTTATCAATGATTTCATTGTATGGTGGATTTCTCCTCAGCTTTATAATGCTCTCAAATGTGTGTGTGAAATATAAATTAAAAAAAGGGGGGAAAAAAATGACATCACTCCAGTTATCCAAGCTCTTAGAAATGTGTTCCAGAATCTGTCAAGCCTTAGTGGAATTAGTTTAGGTATAATACAAGTGCAGAAAAAGCATGGAACGGGCCTTGTCCGCATGATACCTACAATGTGTGCACATAACTTTGAACAATGGCCAAGTGAAAAAGGAAAGGAAAAGGAGGAATTTTTCAGGTGTTACAGGGCTCTTAAGTGCTTGCAGCTCAAAAAAGGTATATGTATTTCCATATATATTTCCTGTAGTTTAATTGCTGATGGGCAGAACTGTTGTATCCCAAATTTCAGCCTGGAGCCAAATTTTGTAATTTGAGCTATAAACCCCTAAAAAAAGGGTTTATGTTTATGATGGAATTGCTGACAGATGCTTATGTATAGTAGGACTAGCAGGCATTGCTGTAATTATGCTATCGTATCCTATCATTAAAGATTTCAATTGAAAGAGGTTTATAAATTGCTCTTCCTCTTAGATAAACCACCCTACATTAAGGCATCAACGATATGGTGCAGAATTAAATTAAAATCTCATAAAATGAAATATGTTCTGTATTAGCTGTTTGACACTTAATTTGCCTCTGAATGAGTAGAGGAAATCACAAATTAACCTGCCTTTGTTTTTCCAGCCATGGCTTATTAGGTGTTAGAACAACTGCAATTACAGCCCAATAATAACCCCCAACCCTTATGAATATGTACTGAAATGTGTCACTTTGTGTTACCAGAACCTGTTTGTTAGGATCGTGTAGTTATCCTTGAATTTCTACAGCACATCTTCCGGTTTATACTTCAGGGAAGATGTATGTAACTGAAGTTGTTCTTTGGTGGCAACATCTGAACAGTGTAATTGGAGCTGGAGCTTGTGTATTCCTTTTTTATTATTTTCTTGTCCAAATTCAAGGCATGAATCTTAGCTTTAAGATAAAGCCCAGTAAACTAGAATTAATTATTGCTACTTTTGATTGAACTAGCAAGTTAAATTATTTGTTAAACATCATACAGTTAAAACCTACCAAAAGCATGGCTTTACTAATCCCACTTCTTGCTTTGTTCTTCTTTGTTGTTGTTTTTGTCTAGCTCTCCCTTAATTCTCAAAATTGATTTCTAAAGTAAGCTACTAAAGGAGAAACTGAAGCTAAACTATGTTTTGTTCTTTAACATTTGCTGGTCATCCAGTAGAGTGGGATGCCTTGCCCAGTTGGTGTGCAGTGATTTAAAACCATACTGCTATGACGGTATTTATTTGAGCATAAAGTAATACTTTGAGCATGCTGTTTTCTTTTTACTCCTCAAGAACCAAACTGTATATTTACTGTTGGCTAACTCATCCAGCTGCCTGATGTCTTTGTTGGCTTTGTTGGAATGAGGGTTGTTAGTGAGCAGAGAGAGGAAGAATAGGGTGTCCTGGCTATTTTTATCACAGTGCAAGAGTAAATAACTTTATAGTCCCACAACTTTTAAAATTTTACTTAGCCAGGATGAGAGTTTTTATTAATAACACTAATAAAAAAGCTCCTAAGGCAGAGGCAAACTTCTACTGGTGGATTTAACCGTGACTACTTAGGAAGCTACCATTTGTAGACATGCCCTTGTTCCTCCCACACTTTTACTGAGTTGTGTTAATAGGTTGCTCCCAATCTGCTCCGTTTCACAGTGGGGTTGGGTCGCCTTTGGAGGCGATCTAACCTGATATTTCCAGTCACCATTAACAAGTCCGTGAAGGAAACATGCTCCTGCAGAGGTGGCTGGTGGCAATGTCAGGAATGGGTCCAGCATGGTGGCCTGTGTATGTCTTCAAGCAGTTAACACATGTAAGCTAGTAGAAGGTTAAAATGTTCGGGCTGAATGAGAAGCTGCACCATGCATGTTCCGAAACATTCATCCTTTTAGTCTCCATTTATCTTTCTGTTGCCATCCCATTTTACGTTACCTTTGGACTGTGAGTAATGGAGTGTGAGCAGGTAGATCTAAGAGAAGGTGCACTGATGCTACCCATATGCTTACAGCCAGAGGGGGTTGCAAGATAAAGCTGCTGTCTTTCATTGTTGATCCTAGGAAGCTGCTCCAAGCTCCATTTTTCTAACTGCTGATTGAGGCTAGAGGCATCCAAGTTTGGCAGTCTTACATCCTGAAATGATGCATGTGCAGATAATTGTGAATGTGCCTAACATGGAAGCCTTGAACAGGCATTTTGAACTGTGTGAACGCACTGGTACTAAAGCAAAGCATGTGTTTTGCTTGCAGTTGGCTTCAACTTGCTAAAAAGAGAGTCTGATTCTTAGATATGTTATTTCATATCTGATTTATGGAGACATCAGTTACACAAGGGTGAAAAGGAAAGGAAAGTCAGGTCCAGACTCTCAGCTTTCATCAGCCTCTGATTTTGGACCATGTAGTACAATGGGGCATGTCCAAATGCTAGAAGATTAAAGCTTTGGCTCCACAAAATATCCTTGATAATGGGAGAAACTGCTTGCCATACATTTGATAGGACGTTTAGGTTTTCCCAGCCCCATCACTGATATTTAGATCCTGTTTCATTTGTACTTTTGTTCCTAAGCTCTCATTTCAGATTTTTTTAAACCTTCTGTATCTTTTACCTGCTGCTTTACCTCAGTGTACCTCTAAGTTGGAGACTTGGCAAGGAGTCCATCAGCTTGTCAGAGCATTCACTGATCCTTTCACAGTGGGAAGGAGAGCCCCACCCGGTGTGAAAAACATCACTCCTTGAATTGGCTTTAATTACTTTAGGACTTGGAACAGGTTTAATGGTTTAGCCAGGAGCCATTGAAGAACGACTGGGACATGAAAAGATGACTAGTTACAGCTTTCCAAAACCATCCATGAAAGCCTTTTAGGTAAGCAGGGAGAAATCTTGTATTAAATGGAAAGCACCCCAAGAAACTTCTCCTTGGAAGTGAAGTGCAGCATCCAGAATAAACAGCTGCTAATAGCTTGGAGGATTTTTATAGCAAGTCTCTGAGAATGGAGCAGCACAGTCTGGTGACTTGTTAGGGTTATTCAGAGTTTGTTACATGCCATGGATATGCGTGTTGTAGGCTCTGCAAGCAGCGTGTATCCCTCCTTTCTCAGTGACAGAGCAGCGCGGCAATGATAATGCACAGAAGTAAAATAGCAAGGCCAGATGCCTGCACATAAACTTCAGCAGATGGTTTTCATTCAGTGCCAGGCCTTTTACCGAGCAGGGAAGAGGAAGCCTTAGTCTAGACCAGAACTGCGATCTCTCACTCACTATATAGCGTTGCATCATTTAAAATAGTGAATCAGTGTTTTGTTCAGCTGTTGGTACTTGTTTAGTAATATTTACCTTGCGACTTGCAGATCATAAATTCTCCTTTGCAAGCAGCTTGCAGAGTAGCTTCAGAAACAGATCGCTTTTAAAACCTATGTGAAACTGAGAAAACTTTAGAAAGCAAATTATTGGTGGCATATATTGGAGTGCAGGGGAGGAAAACTTAAGTGAATCTCTTAGATTTTTTGAGATATTTAAAAAGGGGAAAAAAGGAGGTAAAAATGTTAATTAAAATAGCTATGTTTGAATGCAACTGTTTTACCTGAGTTTAGTTACATTGATTTGTTTGGGTAGCTGAAGTCTGGAATTTCTGCATGCTCAATTCAGCTCCTCTGTATTTCTCACAGATTTGTTCTCTTACTAGGAAATTGCAATACTGAGAAAAGGGTATCTTATTTAAAAGTTCATTTCTGCTGGCAAATAAATTCTAGATCAAATAAGGATTCACTGGTAAAAATCATCGCCGTTTTTATTTAGCAAGCACATTTATATGAAAGTCAACAGACTTGCCTCTAAGCGCACCAGATTACATTTGGTTCACATCGTTCATCTGTTTCTGTGGCGGATAATACTTTGTGACATAATCATTTTCTCTGGAGTAGCTAATTGTAATGCCAAGGAACTACAGATTTATAAAGGGGAAACAATAGCAGCAGATAAATATTGCGTTAACAGAGGCTCTTTGTTCTTCTCCACAGCCAGCTTGATTTCGGGATGGCTGGGGAAGTTACAGCAAATTGAAGTAAGGGGAAAAATTTGGTGAGATTTTTAATGCAGAAGGAGAAGTTTGTAAAATGCAATGGTTGGTTTTGTTAAAAACCCTTTTTTGGAAACTTCCCCCAATTTTCCCTCTCTTTTTTATGTTGAGAAGAGCTCTTGAGAGGCAGCAGCCCCCCAGCCTTAATGAGAAGGGTATGCTTCCATCAGCTCCTGGCTCAGCACCTCTCACGATATGGTCCCTTGGTACAAGCAACAACTCATGGGGCAACTTTCCGGGGCGATGTGGAGGGAGGAAAGAAAGGAGAAAGCTCTCAGTGCTCCTCAGGAACGGTTGTCTGCTGGTCTAAAGGGAGCTGGTTTCTTGAGCCCTGCTTTAGAGGCAGAGGGGCACAGGTGTGTCTTGTGAGGCCCAATCCAGTGAAAAGGATTCTTGAAGAAGTTTGTATGGGTTGTATTGTGGCAGAGAAAGAGTTCTAGGTTTATCAGCAGTGGGGTATCTGTCAGCATGCAGCAGCACTGCCACTTAGCTGGTGCACCCCATCTGGGCAGTTAGCGGTGCTTAGACCAATTCTTGGCTGCCAGAAGCGGTTCCTTAAGGCGGGCTTTCTCACCAGCATTAAGAGATGATGGAGGCAAAATGAATGGCCGTCAAAGTCATGCCTTGGGACACCAGGTTGCACATACACTTTTCTGTAGACTGAGGAATAACTAGGCATGACTTCAAGCTCTTAGGACGCCTGTGCGCGGATGTGCATCCAAGTGTGCGTATTTGTGTGTGCATGCATCCTCTTTACATAATAGGGTGACTGTCTTTGCTTGCATTTGTCACGGACTGAGTAATTCTAGATCTTTACAGTTAAAACTAATGGAAGGAGCTACACAGTGTGAGAAAGGTGGAAAATTAGAGGGGAAGATGTGAACAAAACAAGTAGGAAAAGTATTCATGGGTAAAATCATTGAGAACATATGGATCATTACCTTAATGTAACATCTAACCAAAAATACATAGAATAGCTGCAATGCTAGAGTTCTGCTGCTTGAAATTTCTATTATCTCGTTCTGTTATCAGCTGCTAAGAATGCAGGCTCTAAATATAGTGCACATTCAGAGGCTCTGAGCATGTGGTTTCTTGGACAAAATTCCTGTGTTCTTTGTGCTGTAGTCAGCAGTATTAGTCGAGTGAGCAGATATTGACTGTGGTATTCACGTGCAGTGAACCAGAAGCAAGCCAACTCTATAGAGGCCGCTGTCAAACTTGTTGCAATGGCCTGTGAGGTACTGGACTGTGACAGACTCCTTTTTTTTTCAGTACAATTCTTCCACTCATGTTAAATCTTGCTTCAAAGAGAACTGAAACGTTACAGTCTTGGCCTTTTTTTTTCTTTCTTTTCTAAAAGTGTACTGGTGATATTTGTGTTGTGTATTGGAAGTCCCTAAAGTAAGAGTAGGTATAAACGGGAAGAAATGCAAGTGATGAGTACATCTGCAGTGTAGGAGCATGGAGCATCTTCATCATACTTTCACACAATCGTTCCCTGACTTAGGAACTCTCCTCTTCCAAAGAGAAACATCATGTCCTGTATTCTTGGAGTATGCATTGAATTTAGTTCAGACCTTTTTCCCCAAAGGAAGAAAACCCAGAAGTGAAATAATGCCTTGTGTCCCTTTTTGCCACCCCTAATTCAACCCGCTATATTATATATATGTCTGTATTTGTTTGCTTATTGTAACAAAAAAGCAGAGTCTTAAGCTGGTGTCAGCTGTGCTGCTGAGATGTTGATACTGATACTAACCAGCAGTCCCTTGGGTATTCTTTATTATATGATGCTAGGAAAAAAAAGACCCTAATTCCACCCAAAGGAATGTGCTCAATGGGTATTTTATCTGTGTGCCTCGGGGTAGGCTGGGCCAACATTTGTGACTGATGTTATCGATTAGGAGAGGAAACAATGTAAAGAAAAATAATACGCTGTTTGATTGTCGCTCTTAGGATGCTTTGTGTGACCAAGGAAGGACTTGGGACCTTATTTAGAAGCAGCTTTTCATTGAAGCTGGGCCATGTCAAGTTGTTGTGAATGACCAGGCAAGAATACATTGCTTAGTTTCTTCCAGCACTGAGTGTGTAGGTTTGAACCTACAGGAGATAAGAACTGCATTTGTAGTCAACTTTATAGGGTAATGTTCTGGAGACCCCACAGAGGTTACACACAGAGGCAAAGCATCCTGAAGCCCATGAGCCAGGAATGCAAAGCTTCTGAAGGAACAGAGCTATCATCCTCCTGAAAGCATTATTTATGAGGTGCTGTGACCATGGGTGTTCAGGATCAGCAGAAAATTAGGGAGTATTTCGCATGAGGGAGAATTTCTAAACATATCAGATTTAAGTGGCTGTCTCTTTAAAGATACACATCTTTCTGGATCTCCTGCTGAAAGTCAGCTTAGATTTATCATGCCTTTTCCACTGCCCTGTGGAAGAAAAGATTGATAGTCTAGTCCAATTTATAGAGGCCACCAACACAAATAGCCCCATTTAACTACATTGTAGACAGATTCGGCAGGGAGGGCAGGATCTGGATGAGCAGGGGCAATCAGGTGTTCTCTGCTTTGCCCTGGCGGATCACTGTCTGCGTACATCATCAAGACAGTACCAAGAAAGCTTTCGAAGCTGCCTCTCTCTTGGTTTGCTGTAACCATTCCTCAGATGTCAGACTTCCACCCTGGCACCTTTACTGGGAACTGTGTTCCTACTCTTATGATTAGACTGAATTGCAGAGGTGCTGAGAGACCAATTTGGATGCTTTTAAGATTTGGCTGGACAGGATGCTGGGATGTCTAGTCTAGGTCATGCTTTTCCCAGAAAGGTTGGACCAGAGAATCTTTGAGGTCCCTTCCAACCTGTTACTCCATGATTAAATGTGTATGTAAGTTGTCCTGGTGGTGCAGCTGTATCCCAAGTTGGACAGTTTATTCCTCTTGGGGTTTTCATCTGCATGCTTAGCTACCTACTCTGTTGAGAGAACTAATAATGCTTGCAGCATACAGATAGTGCGTTTACCTCAAATTGTTGCTTAAAAACAGAGTTTACTATTTATCTAAAAACAGGTGTGCAGCCAGAACATTCGTTCACTTTATGCTTAGTGCATGTTTTTCACGTTTTCCCCTACAGTCACACTAGGAGTGGTGTCCCCACTCATTTCTAGTTCTTAAGGTTGTTTAAAGTTACAGCTTTGCCCAGTCAATACTTTTTCAACTAGTTTTGTGCACAAATGGAGCAAGAATCACAGTGTGAAGCCTTTCTCTCTTGTTTCTTCTGATGGCTGTGGTGTTCCGGTCATTATATATTCACCATTTGTGAGAAACAGCTTGTAGAGCAGATAAAGTAGCACCGCAATGGCTTTCAGTGCCCGCAAGGTCAAATAAGGAAGGTGTCTGGCTTAGACCCACATGAGAACTGAGTGTTTTCCCTCTCTGATTTGGCTGCACCCCAGCCAGCTCTCACATCTGGACCTTCAATGCTGGCAGAGGAAACACAAGAAGTGACTGTTAGCAGAATAACTTCCTTCCCCTCACCAAACTTAGCAGCATTATCTTAGGTATAACTTCTGCTTCAGATACCTGTGAATCCTACTGGCCTCATGGGTATTGGTGCTGATCCGTGGCTCACCTACAAAAACGGCTTTTCTTCTCCAAATCATGGATTTGTCTTGGGGAGGTGGGGTGTCATTTCATAAAATAATCTGCGTGTTTTATACAGAAATACATATGCATGCAATTTTATACAGAAATTTCTGTACGTCTGTATAGCTTTATTTTGTCTGCTGCAAGTAATAGTGTTAGGTGGGAAATTCTAGCTGCTACTCTCTCTGTTAAGTACTAGTCACTAGTTCTTGTATTGCGGCTTTCTGCTAATGTTTGTACAGAGATGTGAAGCAAATCCGGCCATACCCAACAGAAATGATTAATGCTGAATCTTCACATCATTGTTTCTCTCAGGATTGTAGTCCTTTAAAGTGAGAATTTTAGTCCCTTCACAAATTTAGCAAGTACAACAGGAGAGACATTCAGTCACTGAATTTTGTCTTCTGTTATTGCCAACTTGCTTTAGTTTTTAACAGTTAAGATTTATTATTTCTTATGCATTTAGAAAAGCTTTCTCTCTTCCCCCAGATCTCGGTTTTGTGGTATTGTGGACGTGACTTAGAGTAGGCACTGGAAATGAAAGCTGAGGAGTTTGTCTTGCTTTGGTTTTGGATTTAGAAGAGTGTTTCTTGGCATCACCGAACATGCATTGAGGAGAATGTTCATTTGAGGCTGTTCTGCCGGGAGAAAGAATTCCTGCCTTAGTGGGAGGAAGGAGTTAAGGAAAGAAGAGAAGCTGAAATAATACTCAGCATGACGTTTTCCAGTGAGAGCTAGGGAGAGCTTAGAAAAACCATCAGTGAATGAATGAAATGAGAAGGGTACTTCAGCACTTGAAGTGTCTAAAGCTTCTTTCTCCAAAAATATAAACCCATTAAATTATGAGAGTAAAACCCCATTAATTGAAATTGCTGGTTTTTGAGAGAAGATAGTATTTGTGAAATTCATGTAGAAGTGAAGTTTGATTTTACTGTCACAAGTCATACCCGTCACAAGAAAAACTTCCCCTGAATGCACATGAGTATTATTGAGATTTAGGACTAGCCTCAAGCTTTTCTTTCTGGTCAGGTAAATGCCCTTGGGTGGATGCAGTAGCCTGGTCCTGGCGCTGCAGGAGTAGATCCCAATTAGCAGTGCCCTTTTTCCACCGAGTGCATCACTGCACATAAGCAGGAGCCCTTTGCATTCTGGCTGCATCCCCTTCTGATCTGTGAACGGCAGGGAGCGAACTCACAAGTAATTCTAGAAACCATTTAAACTCTCGTGGTTTTGTCCCATTTGGATGTTTTTCTTCTTCTCCCAGTCATACCTGTATGTATGTGCACTTTCTCTGTCGTGCATAACGACTTCAAGGTTATTTTTTAAAGACCTTCAGGCATTTTGGGAGTGTTTTTGAACTGGTGCACCATTCAGCAGTGAATTGCTTGTATAGAGGTCTTCTTTGATGGGCTTTTTGTCATGTGCACCCACTGAAGTTTTAGTGTACTCAAGCATTAGAAAAGCCACTATTTGAGCGTCTTTGTTTTCTTTGTTGAGCTGTTTATTTTGCTTTCTTCCCACACAGTTCCCTGGCCTGCCTCTGACAACTGCGTTTCTGCATGAATTACATTCCTCGGGGCCGCAAGTCTCCCAATTCTTCCAGTCGATTTGATTCCTGCCTGTGTGATTAGTCCTCTGCTCCAACACACAGTTGGTCTTTGCCAAGCAACTGCTTGCTAAGTGCCTTTAACATGAAGACCTAACTACATTTTTTAACCTCATTAGTGTGTAGGGCACTGCTTCATTCCAACTTAATAGCATGACCACTATTGAATCATCACTTGCACTAAAACAGGTTACAAAAAGGTTACCTAAGTTGTCTGGGTTTCGTTTTGTATGACTGTGGTTTTGCTAGATAACAGTTTCTCTCAGCACATGTCCAGGTTTAGCATTTAAGTTGCTTTTTGGAAGGTGACCCATCGATTCTCCTCGGGTAGATTTGCAATGCTGAGAAATTTTGCATTTGTAGGTTCAAAAAGAAACTCAGCACCTATTTGGAAATCACAAATCTAAGTAATAAAACCAGTAAGAAAATGCGGGTTTGGGGAGAAAGAAAGAGGAAGAGGGCTTGGCAGAGCTGAGAACATTTTCCTGCCTGTTTCAGCTTTAGAGTTACAAAGATCTCATCCTCACCTGTTTCAATACATACTTCTCACTGTAATGCTGGATTTACAGCGCTGTGGCCAGTCTGCATTGGTTCACTTTGTCTCATGGGATCAGTTTTTCGCTGAAATTTAGGTTCGGGTTGCAGTTGTGCATAAACTCGGTTGGAAAAGGCATTACAGGACTTGCAAATGTTGTAAAGGCAGTGGAAAAACATGAAAGTTTCCTAAGAAGACAGCATCACCAGGGAGCTGGGGGAAGAAAGGAGGCACTGGGTCACATGCCACTTGTGATGGTGCATTTGTGCAGTTGCATAGCACAGCCACTCAGAGGGTGAGACTTCATGATTAATGGTGTTTATTCTTGACAGAAGCCTCCTTTATTTATCTGCAATACAGTTTAGTGATTTTATCAGTCACCTGAATGAAAAATATTCAGTCATACCAATATTGCAGTGTAAATTGAGTAGAGTCACTTTTTATTATATCTTTCAGCCTTATCATCTGCACAGTAATTTTCTAGCAGGGGTTTGATATAGAAAGGCTGGATTTAGCTGTACTTGACACAAAGCCTCTTCAATTTCCCCTAAAAGTTCAGGCTACTCTTAGAAATGTGTATAAATATATATATATATATAAAACCCTCTTATCCAAGCAATTTCAGGATTTGAAAGAATAAAGATAAAATGCTGAAACCTGGATGTGAAAAATGTTTGTATGAAAGCATCTAATAGCTCTGAAGCCACTGGTGAAATGCTCTTTAGTGTTTAAGCTTGTGGCTTAGTGCAGTTCTTTTTGCATGGCTACGTAGTCCGACTTTCTTCTAATCAATCATCATCCAACTCCAATCAGCATACAGGCAGAGCCTATCGCTCATCCTGGGTGTAATTTCAGAGTTGAAGACTATAATGGCCACATACAGCACATTAGTCACTGCGATAACAGCTAGTGGCACTCCTGAGGAAGGGGGAGGATGGGGGAGAAGGGGGATAAAATTCTTCTCATTCTTACAGTGCATTAGTGAAATAGGAGCAAATGTTAAACAAATGTTTATTCAATTAGCTGACTTAACAGCATTAAGTGTGAGAAAGCTGCTTGACACTCCTTTGACCCACTCTTTTGCAGGAGGAGAGGAAGGAGAAAGGGAAGGAAGAAAGAGGTACATGAATGCCATCAGGATTTATATGTGCCCACACAGTCATATGATGGTGCTGCTGTGGTTAAACACTTGAAGAGATGGCAGGCCCTGCCTGTAACGGAGAGGAGGCTAAAATTTGAATAGCAAATGAGACCACCTCTAGAGCATCAAAAGAGAACTGCAGAGCAGAGAAGTTTGCTGTAGGAATGCAGTTGGTAATTTTGCTGTCCAGTCGGCTATTAATAACAACGGATAATGAGTATGCTGTGGACCTTTCAGATTTTCCTACTGCACTTTGTGCTATAGAAGTTGGAAGATAAAATGGTTATGTGATGCTCCACGGTGTAGTCCCTCCTCTAATACATAGCAACACTTTTCCATGGCTTATTTGAATAACATTTGCTTGTCCTGTGCATGTGTTTTATATTTGTGATGATGAATCTTGCACCGAACATGGCATTCATACATTATCCTCAATATATTAATGACCACAAGTCAGTACACTTGGAATCAGCTGAAGATGGGGGAAAACCTTACTGGCACAGAGACTGGGCTGTGCTGTACTGAAATAGGGACTTACCCTACTTACATAGAAGTCAGCATAGCTGAGCAAAGAGAAGCAATGCTTTGATAAGGCTCTAGCAGAAGTGATGGAAATCACAGTGAATCTTGTGAGCATTGCTTTTATTTACTGTTTACATTGCTGTGATGTCCAGCAGCTCTGTGCAGGATCAGAGCTCTGCTGAGTGTTGTGCAAACACAAGGAGCTCTGCCAGGAAGATCTCATGGTTGAACTGCTTTGGCAAAGGAACTCTGGTGAGTTGGCCTTGGGGATTACCAGCCCCAGCTGTTTTCCTCACCCTGAAGATTATCCTTTTGTCTCTCAGCAGGGTCAGACCATGAGCTTTTGCCCCATTTACAGCCTGGAAACTTGGCTGTGGCTTATTGAAACTGGGTATTGAAGTGGTTAGAGGCAGAGATGTGCTGCCTGTGCTGTTCGGGGTTGGGGGGGGGCAGCGCCCAGCGGAGCGAGAGGGGGAGCCCATAAATAATTCATTAAATAAATAAACATGGCGGGAGGAGGAGGCAGGAGCGGAGCCGGGAGCGCGGCCACGGCGGGCATCAAATATTCACCAGCCGCAGCTCAGCGGCCCCAGAGGTGCTGAGCTCGGGGCTCCCGACCTCTGCCATCGCTTGACCGGCTGGACACGGCAAGACCACGCTGACGACAGGCGGGGCCATGCGGCAGGGGCACGGCACCAGGGGCAGGGAGCAGCCCCAGAGCATCCGCACGGGGCCCCCGGCTCCGGCCAGCTCCTCCAGGCAGTGCTCAGTGCCCATGGGCAGCCCCTTGCTGCCCCTGCCATGGAGCACAGGGACGGGCTCGCAGCCACCCGCTCCTCGCTGCCCCATCCCTTTCATAGCCCCGTTTTGGTCTTTAAAGTTAAATGAAGGCCTCACGGATGGTCGCGCCGCGTCAGCGTCTTGGTGCTGAGCACCGGGTGTGTGGTACCCCGATGCTGAGCACTTGATGCGTGGTACCCCGGTGCTGAGCACCAGGTGAGTGGTATCCCGGTGCTGAGCACCAGGTGAATGGTACCCCGGTGCTGAGCACCGGGTGCATGGTACCCTGGTGCTGAGCACTGGGTGCGTGGTACCCCGGTGCTGAGCACTGGGTGAGTGGTATCCCGGTGCTGAGCACTGTGTGAGTGGTATCCCGGTGCTGAGCACCAGGCAAGTAGTACCCTGGTGCTGAGCACTGGGTGCGTGGTACCCCAGTGCTGAGCACCAGGTGCGTGGTACCCCGGTGCTG
>JAVHNF010067097.1:1272-18333 GCA_034783455.1 Micropsitta finschii | reverse complement strand
GTGCATCGGCACCCCCTCTGCCCCCAACTCTTAGTAATTAGAAATGGATCTGTTGTCCTCCTTATCCTGCCTCCCCCCATTTCCAAAAGCACAGAAAGGACTTCCCTCCAAAAGTTTTCGCAAGTGTGTTATTTACTACTGCAACTCTAGATATTGTTACATTGAAATGAGAGTAGTCTTTTATGAGTCCTTCCAAATAAGGTTTCTTTTGCCTTCTAATGATTATGTGGGATAAAGTAGTTCCCTTTATGTTTACTTGTCTCATTTCCTTTCTGCTCTTATTCTCTGAGACCTTTTGCACGTTTTTTGAGTATAGCCCTCAAAATAAGACAGGCATAAGCTCTTTGTCTCCGTAAGGTGTGTAAAGTTGCCAAGAAATTCCATCAGTGTAACTACAACGGTAGCTAAGGAATATATCTCTGCGTGTAAACCAGCACAGGTTTGGGTTTTTTTAAGGTGAGGAAGACCTGAATGCTCTTAACTCTTTTCATGAATCAGCTGTGTTCCCATGAGCCACCCCTCCTCACTGCTTTTTTTAACAGCAGTTTTCACCTATTACACTTGCAGAACATCTTGAGTGAAACTGGATCTCCTGACCTCCCATGTAAGACAGCGCAATTTCATTACCATTTTCTTTGAATTAGGTGCTCTTCTTCTATTCTCCTCGTGTTTCTTTCACTTTTTCCTCCCTTACCATCTTCCTTTCTTTGTATTTTTCTGTACCCTGTTTATAACTTCTCCCACCTTTTGCATGGGGCAGTTTTCTTTACCATGTCAAGCACAGGGACTCGGGCCCCAAAATACCCTATTGTTGCAAATGCCTTTCAGCCTGTTGGAAATGCAGTATAATTACCCAACCCAGAGAGCACAATAAAGCTGTGCTGACTAGACCTTAAAGAATATTACCCATGGCTTTAAACATAAACAATCTTCTCGCTTCACAAAAGTGTTCTTCCTTTTTAGAGCAGCTAATTCTTTGCACAGCTCTCAGAAAAACATCAAGGAAAAGAGTTGCAGGAGCCCAGTAGCCTGAATTAACCTTTTTGGTTTATTCTCTTTTCTTTACGACTCCTCATTTCTCCTTGCTGTAGCTCACTTTGTAAAGCTGCTTAATTGAAAGCTCCTCGTGCTCTCCCTGGCTCTTCCTGATGGCCATCTCCCTCCACCACCCAGGCAAGTGTCAGGATTTTGAACAGAAGAGGAGATTTATTGTTGTTTGTGCCTCTGTTTAAGAAACTGTTGGGGCTGGCCAACAGGGAAGAGTCATCACTGAGTTTCTCAGCCTGAATGGCTTTAGCCCCAAGGAAGGCTGCATCCCACTCTTGAGAGAGGGAGCAAACCTGATCTGTTTGTTATTGCTTCCTGCGGTCCTTACTGTAAAAATCCAGTAAGCTGCTGACTGGGGTCTTGTGGAGTAGGTTTTGAGTGTTGTCTTTATTTTGTTCTTAAAATAGTTTCACGTTTACTACTGGAGAGCCGTAGAAAAGGAAATAATTTGTTTTCTGTTCCCCAACTTGAGTTTTCCCCCACCTTGTTTTGGCCAGCAGACCGGTGATCACCCTTGCTGCCAGTGGTAGGCAGTCTTCCTTCTATTGCAAGTGTAGCACTCTCCATCTCTGGCATTTGGAAGTAGCCTTTCAGGGCCTGCTTTTCAGGGTTTTTTTGGTTTCATGGCAAGCTGTCATGTCAAGAAAGGGAAGCAATCCAGTCAGGTTGTGGGGGCACCTGGGTAAATTTTGCATTGCCCAGGGCTGTCTTGTGGGTACTTAAGTCAACTGCCTTGGCCAGGCAGCAAGTCAGTGTGTGTCCTGCAGAGGCTGTGAAGGGAAGGCATGGGGTTGGTCTATGAGGCAGGGGTGGGTTAGATCTCCAAAAACTGGAGAGGAATCGTGTGTTTCGGACCAAAATATTCCTCTTCCGCATCATGCTTTCACCTCTGTGCTGCAGCTCTAAGACATCATTTCCAAAGAAACAACTGTCCTGTTTTAATAAGGGTAGATTTCACAGTTTCTTAACATGCATTTGTTTTTGGCAGTCTGCTGCCACATGCAAAACAAGGTATTCTAATCCACCTATATCCATTACCTTGCTGCTAATTTGTCAGCAAAACCCTGACTGTCAGCAGTGGCAAGAGAATGAAAATTAAAGGATTTCTACAGAACTGTAACCAATCACACTGGGTGGATTATCTGGATTAGGAGCCCATTTGACCTGCAGACACTGTACAGATACACTAATGCTCAGTTGGTTTCATAGTAAGCGGGGGGGGGAGAGGTTGGGGTCCTTAATCATAAACAGAAGTTTAACCCATAAGTGTTGCAAAAAGGAAAACAGCACCATGCAAATTGCAAACCATGAATGCTGTGACATATAACCTGTATGTTATGGAGCCTGTCTTCCAGCATTTGTTGTTCCAATTTGTAGCCTTCACTTCTGACTTTTACAGATGCTGAGGGCAAGCTTCAGGATTTAAGTTAACAGTAATGGTGGCAGGACAGAGTTTTTTACCTTTTCTGCTCTTGAGCAGACCACTCCAACCAACTGTGTTTGGGGGGAAGAAAGCTTGCATCTATAAGAAGCTGATCACTTTGGAAATTGGGGTCAGGAGTGTATATTAATGGGAGGCCTCACCACCACAACGCCTGGGACATGTTGCTCCTCTAGTTTTGTCACAGATTGTCAAGAAGGCTATACCTTGTGTGCCGCTGCTTGCAGTGCGTGCTTTCCTGTAGTTTGCTTAGTGAAAGACCCTGCAAACCTGCCAGCTTCAAGCTGGCTCCATAAGCTTCAGCAGATGGGTCTTATATTGCAGCTCTTCCTGCAGGGTCAATCTTATCTAGTGGCTTACAGGAGGTTTCCCCCTTGTTGTCGGAAAGCATATGCGGTGACACAATTCAGTCTTCTAAAACAAAACCGATTGTCAGCAGACAAAGAACAGCCAGGCCTCTTTTGTTTTTATAACCCAGATCCCTCCAATCCTGAATCTTGGGCTTCTTTCTAGGAGCAAACCTTGCTTGACCCAAGCAGATGGAAGCCTTTGACTGGGAGGGAGCAAGCCTGCAGCTCCTACACCTTGCCTCTGGCTCTCTGTCCTCTTATCAGTTTGTCAGGCTGGCTTTCTAACAAAACCAAATCCCTTCGCTTCAGCTCCCCTGCCTCAAGGATCATCCTTCAGTTATTACAGCTATGCTGTTCACCTTGCCAGATCTATTCCTCCCAGCACGTGCTTAACAAGGAACTTGGTGTTTAACTATGCCATTCTGTCTCTGGTTAACTCCTCTGCATCTGTGTATCCTCCAGTACTGAAGTTCATGGATGGAATGCATTAATATGTTATCTTTATATTATTATTACAACAAAAGTTCTCCTAAGAGACAACAGAATTTCTCCAAAATATGCTTTGACTTCTACACCCTAGTCCTTTTACCTCTATCCCTTCTTCTCCCTCTTCTCCCTTAAATCTGCTTGGATAGTTTTACCTCTCTTATGAATTTCTTCTGCATTCGGACATAAGATACAGTTCTATTATAATGACTTTGATAGTTCAAATGAGTTAAATGTGGTGTAAGAAAAACGTGCCAAAATGTGCCACCTAGAGGGAACTGCAGGGATTCAGGTATTCAAAAAGTATATAATACTTGGATGGTTTTTTTTTGCCTGACCAAGTGCTCTCCTGCCTGAGAACTGCAAGGAGTTTGTTTGCTCCTGGATGAGCAGTGCTGGAAATGGTTCTGCAGTGCAGAAGAATCCCTTGTGACACTGCCAAAAGTCTGAAGATCTGTGCCTGGGCATGCCTTGTTGCGAACTGTAAGATGCCAACATAAAATTCCCGCAGTACTTATCCATCATCAGGAATGATTGAACCTTTATCTTGGTCTTCAGACCTCAACAGTTACTAACAGCCACACAGCCTTGGGCTTCTTGATACTGTCTCCTTTCATTCTTTCCTCCATATACATTCTGCCCATCCCAGGTAAATCAATCTCAGTCAGGGCCTCTCTTGCTTTACTCCCAGTCTCTGTTGTGTTTCTTTCCTTCTTCACTTGGTATATGTGTACTTTCCAGCTGAAACTAAACACACAAGCCTGCCTGATGACCTGAATCAAGTTCTTCTAGATCCCTTAGTAAGCTAATCAACCAGGTACTGAAAAATGGACAAGGTTTCTCTCTATTGGCTTGAAAGGTGACACCAGGAGCATCAAGAAATTATGTAGAAGTGGTGATGATCCCAGGCCACCAGCACTTGGAAACTTGGAGAGCCCCACATGCATGTGTGTATTCAGCTCTTCTTCAATACAAACAAAAAGATCCATTCTGGTATGTGGGGAAGCTAAACAGGTTATGTGAGGTCTACAGCATGTGTTGTGAGGAGAAGTTAAGTGCTATAGCCAAGTGCTGGGTTTTTTCCCCTTTAAGGCAGAAAATGCTCTTTGTGTGAAGTTTGGCTTTGCTCTAATTCATATTTGATTTGAATCCTAATCTGGACTGTCTAAATAGTTACACTAAAATATACCTGACTCAGCCAAAGGAGTTAAAGGGATGTTCTTGGCTGCCAGTGGGGCCTGAGCTCTGCCTCTTGGTAGGACAGGACTTAGCCCTCTGGAATTTCAGAGTGCTCCTAGCCCAAAATAGGCACAGAAGGAGAACAGGTTACTGGCATTCACCATTTCTTACGTTGCCACAGGGAAACTTACCTTTTATAAAAAAAATTAATGGGGAGGCGCTGGTTAATATAAAACATTGGCTTTTAGAGTTAACAATGATTCAGAATTTATTTGACCCTGTATTACAGCTGTAATTTTCTATACCTATTTTCCCTGCAGTGTAAATAATTCCTATTGTAAATCCACATCACTCCCTGGAATTGTGTCACTTTTTTTCTGACTGGAGACCTGGCCCATTATTTTTCCGCAACAATGCTTGTCCTATATTTGCTTAAATATGTAAATGTACTGAGCTAGTTTTGCAGAGCTGGAGCACTTGAATGTTTGCATTTCTGGTGAGTGCTTAATTTGAAGTGAGATTTTTACAGCATAAACTTTGCATTTCATTTGAGGGTTCTTAAAAGCTCTTAAAAGTAAATTCTGTTACTGGAAACTGGCTGGGTATCCAGGTGCAGTGCAATGCACGGGTGTGTTGTGCCAGATCTGGTATCTGTACACACATACATGAGGGAACCTTTTAAGAGAAGCTGATATGATACTTCGAAGCTCACTGACAATGCTGAGATGAGATTCATGAATGCAGTGTCAGTAGCTGCAGGTGGACGTGTGCATATTTGCATGCAACTTGTAAGCCAGCTTCTTAGTACCTTTCAGTTGTCCTTCAGCTGAGGTCTGTGAAGCAATGACGGTTTGTACCTGCTGAGTATCCAGCGCTGTTTTGATCCACAGATCAGACATGTTCTTCCCTGGACAGGCAGCCATCTGTGCATTTCTATACAGTCTTTTACAGCACTGCTCTGAAGTGCTGCTATTTGGTGCCCTCATCTCTGTTAGAGATGCTGTTTTCAAGCCACAGACAGTTTTAGCATCTGGCAAAAGATAGCAAAGTTTCACTGCTAATCCAGTTTAAGGGGAGAAAAGAAACCACAACCCACGTAAGGCTGGGGAGGGAAATACCTCTTTATTTTTGTAGATGGAGGCTTACACTGCAGGTTGACATTCCAGCAATATTAACTTCATTAAGGCAGGAATGCAGTGCTGCATTCTTGCATGGTAGGGAGGAAGGGTGGGGAGGATGCTGGTCTAGGAAGGAGCAGGACCCCCAGGGAGAGCTGATACATCAGGGTGTTCTTCTCCTTCATCTTGGCTTATTTATTCTTGAGGTTTATGTGCACCTCTCAGTAGACATGTTAGTGACCTGGAGCCCTCAGGCTTGGCATGTGGGCCCTGCTAGGGGCCACATGTAACCTAATTAACATGACAGAGATAAATAGGGGCTGTGGCTAACAAATGGCTTTATTATGGTGTAACTGCTCTGTCATCCTTTTCCCCTTTCTGTCCCAGTATCCTTGTGTGATGGGATGGCTCAGGGTGTATCAGTGCACTTTCTGTTGCCATCTTTCCCTTGTGGTTTGATTCATCATGTATATATGTATCCATCATTTCCTGAGCAAGAAGGGAAAACTGACCCCTCAGCTTGTATAGCCATGTGGGTACCCTACCCTCTTTACAAGGTGGCAGCTAAACACTAATGCTGTCAGAACCAGTACAGGCTTTACCCAATACTCCTGTGCCAGGAGGAGCAGCCTCAGTCCCACTGCAGGAGCCTGTCATGCACAAGTACCCCTGCCCTGGGACTGCCAAAGCCCAGGGAGGGATTGGGCACTGTGCTCGTGTTATCCCACTCCTCTCGGTTGCTGTACAGTCACTTCCTAAATGAGATTTTACTTACTTTTTAAGAAAAAGTTTTACAGTGAGACGCTTATCAGCTTGACAGCTGACAAGGGGCAGAGACAAGTCCAAGAGATACACCAAACCTATCTCTGTCGCTGACTGGGGCTTCTATCAACCTTCTTAAGGCAGCGTTATCTGATCCAAATGGATTTAGAGAATCAAGGTCTGGGGCCAGCATAGGCCCCCAGCTGCCCAGTCTTACAGGCATAAGTGAAAAGGCAGGTACAAGATGTAGTCTCTGTGGTGCTAAAACCTTCCTCTCCTTGTCAAAATAGCAAAGCAACTTCTATATCACCTTGTGTGCTGCGGCACTTAGATTCCCACCACTAAAATTTTCAGGATTTCTGTGCAGTTTCAACACTTCTGTTAAATACTGTGTTGTTTGTATATGTATGTGACATGTCAAGCAATGTGGTAAACAAATGTAATTATATTAAAACTACAGCTGCAGTCAGTACAATGAAAGGAAGACCACAGAGATGGAAAAGGGACTTTTGGGGGATTGTCTTGTTTATTTTTGTTCAGTGTTACTGGTATTTTACGTAAGGCTTCCTGTTAGTGTGGTGTATGGACCAGTGTAGTTTCTTTCACTTGAGATGGGAACTGAAGGAGGAGGCAAAAGGGGGTTGTTTTGCTTGCTTGTTTTTTAAAAGCTTGCAAAAGAAGTATTTGCTGTATCTGCCTCTGTAAGGAACTGGAATGCTCTGGGAGGATGGCTGTGAGGTAGCTCAGAGCTCCCTTGAATACCTGCTGCAACTGGAACTGTGGCCTCTACCATATCTTCATCTGCTGTACAGACAAAAGTGCAGGCTCTCATTTGGCTTTAATCTCCACTAAACAGATTTCACCTCTGTACTCCCTCCCCCCCTTTTCCTTTTTTTGTTGTTTGTTTTTTTTTTTTTTTTTTTGTTTGATATCAGAAAGCAAAACCCAAATTTGGAAGCCTGGGCTGGTCATCAGGGGCAGAAAATTATTTTGTGAAGGGTTCTTTTTTTCTCCTTGGATTTTACTGGGTTTCTTTTTCCCCTCCTTTTTCCTGCTCTTTTTGTGTCTAAGGAACAAGCTCTTCAACTTGGTACTTATGTCACCTGTCAAAGCACTTTATTGGGCAAGACCCAAGAGTAGAGGGACTGGTCAAGTGAATGCTCAGCTGGCACTGCTGCTGAAGCCTGAAACGCCCATCAGGCTTTACTATTATTATTTATTTATTACTAAAAATTATTATTAAAGAGACTTGTACAGACTGGAAAAAATCTTTTACTGCCTGAGTTATTTTGGATTTGATAATTGGTAAGCAGTGAAACAAAGCATTGGCTTTGAAAGCAGCACAAAGCTCTTTGAAGGTGATGTGCTGTTCAGGCTGTCTCTTGTTCACCTTTACCTGGGTGGAGAGCAAGTCCTGGTCTTGCAAGAGGCCAGGTTTCCTTTCCTTTTATTCATCTCTTTGTTCGACGAAAGAAGTGAGCAGGAGATGCCAGACCTTCTGAGGTGGACATTTGGGTTTGGTCATTATCTTCCTCACCATTTTGGAGGACCCAGTTCATATGTAGAGGATGAAACCTGTCAAATACCTGACTCTCCACTTGCTTATGCCATGTTGGGCAGTGGCAATAAGCGATGGCAGAGTGTAAGTTTGGGTAGGGATTGCTTGTTAAATAATAATAATAAAAAGCTGAATCTGCTAAACTGACAGTACAATTAGCTCGGTAAAGTGATGTTTCCCCTCTGTAAGTGGCTTCTTCCTTATGAAGCAGGAGTTCTGCATTTCTGGTGAGGGTGTTTGGGAAACTTTAGTTGTCTTGAATTGAGGCATAGCTGACCTTCCTTCCATACTGTCTGAGGCAGCGAGACTTGGTGCCTTCTCTTTTCCCTGCCTTGTTTATTCCCTGGTCAGCTTTGTTTCAAAGTCCATTGTTTGGAAACAACTTGTACAGTCATCTAAGCACTTAATGAATAAGAATTAGAAATTCTTTAACACTGAATTCCTTTTCCTCTTGTCTTTCAGATAATGAATATGTTTTTATAGACCTGGAGCAGAAGCTTAGCAAATACTTCTCAAAAGAATGGAAGAAAGAGACCGCAAAAGTAAGACAAATGTTTGGTTTTGGAGGCTACTGCTTTTGTATTGGACTAGACAGTGAAATTAAAGCTCTTAAGCTTTATATAAAGCATTTCTTGAAGATGGTCTGCAGAATGCTGTTTGGTAGCAAGATGCAATGTTTTGTGCATGGCTGTACAACTAAAAGAGCTAAACCAGCCCCTTACACAACTGTACCTGAGCAGTAGTAGCTGCATGGTTGCTGTTTAGCTGCTACAAGAGTAGAGAAGGTCACTTGGTCAGTATTCCTTTTGAACTTAGCCGAGCCCACAAAGAGCCTGGAGATCTCACTGTGCTTAAGCAGAAGAGACTAAATGACATTTTGTGACTTGAACCCAGTGTGAGGAGGAGGCTGGAGCTGTGGCTCTTCCAGAGTGCATGCAGAAGGACAGTGCAGCGAGAAGGATATTTTGTTTAAGAAGAGTTTTACTTCTTTAAGGCTAGCCAGGTCTGTCAACAGAGAGAAAAGCTAAGTGAAATAAAGACACGTAATTGTTTAGTGCTGGTGGTTCAGACATGATAGTGCCTGTTTGTATGTGTCATTATTAGAGGAGCCACAGTCTAAAACACAGTGTAGTATGCAATTACATTCAAATATCTTAATTAGCTCATCATGACTTTTTCCACCTTCCTTAAGGGTTTTCACTTGCCATTTCTGCCTCTTTGAGAACTTTGCAGATGACTGTTGAGGTTTGGAGATCTCTCTTATCCCACACTGCTTCTCCCAAATACATAAGGGTTGCTCCAAAGATAGGTACCAGCTGTGCAGAGGGCTGTCTGTCCAGCCAGGGAGGGTTTTCTTAGGCGAGTGTTTCTGGTCACCTCAGAATGGGGTATGCTTCATGGTTGCTTTGAAGCTGGATTCTTGCAACACTTTTTAAGTCAGGACAAGTGTCAAACCTCTGGTGCAAGGTGAATTGTAAAAGGCTTGATGAGTTTCCTTTGGCAGTACTGAAGTCTGAGAGGAGCTGGGCTGTTGGGCTGGGTTAGAAGACAGGGGTTTAATTCCTACTAAGAGGTTTCAGGTGGAAAGCCCCCTCCAGCTGATAATATAGGGTGACTATGAACAAGTTCCAGAAACATAACTTGTAAATATTTGGTCAAGAAGTTGCTGTCTACATCAGATGGGCACAGCATGTCATATACCTTGTCCCAGTGAGAGGGGTCTGACCAGCAGAACCTTGAAACTGGCTGTGTGAGCAAAGTTACCTGTATGAACACTAAAGAAGTGAGTGGCGAAGTAGGAAAGATGAGAGAATGAGCTAGTAAGATAAGCTGCTCCCTTTTTTTCCTGCTCTCTTCTTTTTTTTTTTTTTTTCCCTCCTGTTTGAACAAGCCTGTAAGTCTGAAAGGTAGGCTGGAGTTAAAACAACAGCAGAACTCTGGCTGGCTTTCTTCTAACAGGCATCTTCAGTGTGAAGCAGACATCAATGTCTCCCTTTGGTCTGTGACTGCAGGAAGGTGTGGATAGCCAACCATTAGCCCTGCCAAACAACAGGCGAGGAGCCAATATCAGGCTGGTGCACCTGAGCCCGAGGCAGTAGATGCTGCATGCAGCAGTGCGTGTGTCCGTGCTGAGTGATGTGGTGCGGCCCAGTGGTAGCTGGTTCCTCCTAGGTGTGCCAGCGTGGTACGCTGCCCTGCCACCTTGCCTGGTGCTCTGGGGGGCTGCGTTCAACCTGCTGTGTTCAGCACTAATGTGCTGCCAGGTGCTGAGCTGGGTTACTCTGGGCCAGGCTGGGCATCCCCAGGCTACACTGGGACTCCTTTATGTTATTTATTATTTCATTGCCCCCATCCAAAACCTTCTACCCTCCCTGCGATGTTTTGCCATTCAGCCTATTTTATGATGCCTCACTGTTGTGAGCCTGCAAGACAGTCGGATCTCCTCCCTAAAACTTGCCAAGAGCTAAGAGCAGAAAATGAAAAGCAGTATGGAGAGAGGGAGCTTAGGAGAAGAGAGAGTTACCAGATGGGTAACAGAAATTTTGGATGCTGAATGTTACTTAATCTGTCTTCTATCTCTGCTCTAGGGAACAGAAAAATTCAGCCCTCCTTTCGTTGCGTTCTTTAGAGTACAATACTATGTAGAAAATGGAAGAGTAATAAGGTAAGCTCCCCTCTGTGGTGGTTACTGTGTTTTGAATTATTCACTGTTTTCTTCGGAGGCGAGTAAAATAACATTTATTTGTTGAGCTCACCTCTGTGAGCTCTCAGAAATAAGCTCAAAAGTTTTGCTTTATTTTTTTTCTTTATCTTTCACAGAGTTCCTCACCCAGCCATGAATATTTTGCCCTTGAATCATACTCCTTATCCCTATGAAAATAGTGACAGCTTTTCCATCTGTGTTTAGAGAGCAGGTTGAATGACGACAGTATCAAAACACAGTTAATACTCTTCTGCTTGCATTTTTCGGTTGTATGAAAAACACCAGATGAATGTACCAAAAATATCTATCTATACTCCAGAGCACGTGCTAATAATTTTGAATCTGTTTTTTGTATCTGAGCAGTGCTCTGTGCAGTCTGCTCCTGGAAATGGACTTTCGTAAGCAGACAAAAGAAATTACTTCATAAGTTTTGCATTTGCAGTCTATTCACATGGAATATGGGCTGCACTCAAAACACCACCACCCTCACCCCTGGTACGGAACAAAGAGATGAGGTAGTTAAAAATGAACAACTGACAGAGTGAATTTGCATCAGCACTTCTGGCATCGCTGTGACCCCGGGGCAAGCCAAGAGCTGGGATCATTTGGGTGGATTAAAATCTTTACCAAATTTTTGGCATTTGTTCTCATGTTGAACAAAGCTTGGTGGTTTTTTTTGTTCTTCCCTCTCCACAGTCTTTCTTTTTGGATACAGGGGAGTCTTTCTTCTCGAGTCTGTTTGGCTGTTAGGTGTGTTTTATTTAGTTTTGCTTATAGGTACAAAGGGAGATTGCATATCTTTCTACCACCCCTGATATACATATCCTTTAGCATCGCAAACAACTTTCTCTTGCACTAGTAATTTAATTAGAGAGGTTTGTGGAGCCATGCAGTGGTAGCTGCATGGCCCCTTCAGACTATACACACACTTTTCCAACCAGACCGTAGTGTCTAGCACTTCATCTGTACATGCATGTCAGCAGCTTGCTTCCCATGAGCTCTTACAGTGGGGGTTGTGTGGGTTATCAATGCTATGCGATAGTTATGCCTTATCAGACTATCCCTGTTTAGCAGCTTGAGGAAGAAGACAAAAACAAGCCCAAGGCTCCTGTGTCTTTTGATCTACCTTGCAAGGAATTGGCTGTTGAAAAATGCCTTGTGCCTAAGGCAAGGTGAAATGAAAAAGCAGTGCTGGGTTTAGAGGGGAACGGAGGACAGGTGTGTAAGAAACAGGACTGGGATTCAAGGGGGTTGGCTGTCCTGATTGCTACAGGCTCTCCAGAGAAACAGAGTGCTTGATGTAGTCAGTCTCCAAAACAGGTGTGACGTGATTTTCTTTCATCTACCCCTGCCCTAACTTCTTAGATCTCATGCTCAGCAAGACAGGAGCTACCATTTCCCATGTTTGTACAACACTCGGTGGGAGAACACCTTGATCTTGGCTTGGTGCCCCCTACGCACAGCTATATCAGGGTGGCATTGGCACACATAGGGATGTCAAAGTTTAACCCCTCCTCTCCAAAACAGATGTGCTCTCTGAGCCCGAACTTTCTGCTTCAAGTAAATCTGCCTTTGTGTCTTGCAGTGATAAGGTGGCACGGCAGCTCTACTACTGCCATCTCAAAGAGCAAGTTCTGATGTCTCGGTGCAACCACAAAGAAGAAATCTACTTTTTGCTGGCAGCCTACAGCTTACAGGCAGACTTGGGCAACTACAGAGAGAAGGTCCACACTGGCAAATATTTTGAACCTCAGGCTTATTTCCCACAATGGGTGAGTTTCAAGGGACCCTTCTGTCAACAGACTGTATGTGCAGCAGAGCTATGTCAAGGTGGTACCTGACTGCAGCCACACAATATCCACAACTCCCACTGCAATGATCAGGCATAGTGGTAAAGTGGCACCCTGAATTTCCGCAGGAAACGACCTCTCTCTTTCCACTGGATGTAGGTGCCCATTCCTCCTGGGCTCACTCACCAGTGAGGTGGGTGGTGTGTAACCTTCCTTAGTGAGGAAATGTACTGGTGTCAAATTAAGAACTCTGACAATGCAGCTGTCTTAATTTAATTCTTCTGCAGCTTAAAGGGTCGTGTGTTTGCAGTGGTACATCAGCAAGATCTGCACAACATAAGCTCTACAGAAAACCTTAGTGCCTCAAAGCCAAATCCATTGCTCTTTGTTCCAATCTCTGGGATGGTTAGACCCAAACCCTAAGGAGTAACACTGCTGTGAAACACCTCTAGTGCTTGCTTTGTCATTAATCTCTAGCTCAACTGCAGTAAGAGAAAAGGGAAGGGCCTGGAAATGGATTTGCATGTTTGTTTATAAGCATGTGTGCATGGGCTATGACCTTCAAGGCTTGGAAATCTAAGAGTTGGTTTAGTTCTCAAATGAAGGCAAATTAGCTAAGACACTGTCAGGGCTAGTTACCTACAGAGAATTCTCCTCTAGTGGTTAAGTGTCAAGGAAACTCGATGAACACTTTAGTATCCACAAAAATAGAAGGGGAAGCTGGCTTTTCTACAGGTACATCCTTGTACTCTCTGAGGATGTTTGGTGGAGCGGGATGTTCCCTGTGACCTGGACAGAACCTTCTCTGCAACCTGATTTAGTTCTGGAGCCCCCTTCTCTGCTGTTGACAGCAGATTTCAAGGCCAGATGCCTCAGGTAGCTGGTCCCCAACAAAGTTGTATCTTCCTTGATAGGTGACACTGTCCTCTGCTTTGAGGAGAAGGTTCAGAGCAATGACAGAAGTTGTGCTGAGGAGGAAAGGGCTGGTAGAGCCTTCGTCATGCACGAGTCCCAGCCTGCTTGCCTTGCTGTGCAGAAATGAGCCTTTCTCCCAGACATAAAATATAAGTTCAAGTTAGACAGGAATTTGGATATTATTCCGTGTTATATGTTGCCTGGCAGAAGGTAGCTAACAAAGGGCTGGAAAAGGTAAGTCTCATTTGTGCCACTTCTGGGGCACTTAAAAGTCTTATCACAGACTATTGCTCATCTGGCAAACATTGCAAAGGCCAAGGCAAATCCTGGCTCACCTGCACTGAGCCACAACCCCAAGGAGGTATGTGGGTGATTTATTACATCATTACAAAGAGCAAAATCTGGCAGGCATGGGGACGCTTCTCTCCCTGCCCCTGGGCTTCCATGGGGAGGTATTGAGTGATCTCCTCTTCCAACACAAACTCTTCCTCCAACACGTGCTTCAGATCATTTGGCCAAGGGCTGCCCCAAGCCTTGTGCTGGTGAGGAGAGGCGGTGCTGCCCTGGGGTGATCAGCCTGGCTTTGAACTGTGGTGCTAGTGTATCTCTTTCTGCTGACATGGCACAGCTGATGGCATCAGTGTTGTCCTCCACTGAGCCCAGCCTTTCTTATGGGAGGACAAAATCATCTGGCAAGGCATGCTTAGGAGAGCAGAGGTGTTACCAAGCAGAGTAAATAGGGGGCTTCATATAAACCAGGTGGTGATGGGGTCTGGTTGTCTTGAGCCTAGGCAGGTTGTTCCTGGCAGGATGTTCTCGGGTATCTGGTGGGATCCAGTTTTAAATGCCCCCACTGGTGAGGGACTTTATGAAGTGAATTCAGCCAATGCCCCTCTTGTTTGTCACTGCTGCTTGCGGTCTGAGATGGCACTAGGTTGCTCCGTAGCCTTGTATGGAGAGAGCATGTGGGCAAGCATGGAAACTGGGCACTTGCAAGGCAAAGAGCAGTGTGGGTTTTTCTACTGCTTAGCAAAGCCACATGCCTGCCAGCTACTCCTAACAGATAACACTATCTCAAGGCATTTTTTTTATCCACCCCTTTGAGGATGGAAATGCTAAACAAGGTAATGTGTAGCTTCTGGTCTTAAGAGGACCACCTAGCATTTCTGCAGTGTTTAGAGATGTTGCTGTTGATTGTGTTGGCATGCAGAGCAGTATTTATCTGCCTACAAGCATTTATGGATGCCAGGGGTTAGTAAAGCTAATTCCAGCAATTAAAATGAAAAGAGCTGACACGGTCTCTGTAGTCTTGGTCTGTTATGATTTTGCCATCTAGGATCTGTTTGGAGACATTGGTATCATCTACCTTAAACACTTAACCTCTAGGGAGGTAGAGGTGAATGTGGATTAACATCTTATGGGACTGTATGAACCTCTTCCATCTCCAGTCTCTGCTTTGCTGCCTCCTGTGGGGATTGCTGAAGAGTTGCTGACCTGTTTGTTTTCCTTGTGGTTTAGATAATTGCAAAGAGGGGGAGCGACTACATCTTGAAACATGCCCCAGAGATGCACCGAGAACAGCAAGGGCTGAGCGCTAAGGAAGCAGTGCTGAAGTTCATTAAGGAGTCCTGCCTGCTGGAAGATGTGCCTGTCCACTTCTACAGGCTGCAGAAGGTTAAACAAATTCCTTCTTATTTTGACTTTCTCTGCCATTGTTAATTGGGTGCACCACTGAACTTGCAAAACAAGTCTGAAACTTCCAGCCTATGAGGCCTGTCCCCACAAACAAATCTGTTGTAGATACACAGGTATAGCTGGGATCTAGTTTTGTTCCTTGGCCAAGAAACTGGCACCAGAATGGCAAAACTTGATTTTTGTCCCTGCCTGTCAATGGACTTGCACCAGGGAATCACAGAGAAGCCTTTTTTTGTTGTTGTACAGGCAGTTGAAACAGTGACAAGAGGTTGGCCAGCTTTCACACAAATGCCATGTAATAACTGAGGTGACACTGAGTCATCCTGACTTTCTTACCCCTTATGCCTCCAGCCCTGTCAGAGGGGTTGGTGTTTTTTCAGCTGTACGTCAGTTTTTGGATTCCCGTGTTGTTTGTCCCTGAGTTTTAGACTCCTTACCCAAGCCAGCTTAAACAGAATGTGCTTTGTTTTCACATGCTAAGAGAGTTTAGGTCTAGAATTAGGAGAAGTTTTCTGTTCTGCTTAAAGCGAGTGAAACCTGCTCGTGCAATTAGGAATGCCTTGGATCTCTTTTTCCCAAATGGAGATACTCCACTTCATAAGACTCATAATTAAGTATCTTGATTGGTTGTGCTTAAGTGGGAATTATGTCTGGGAAGTATCCATCTCCTTTGACCAGATCTATTAGTTCTGGTTACTGGAGAAACATGGATTTTTCTGGAGGAAATAAGTTCCAGTTTGCTCTGCAGTCCAGGCTTAGTTTCATTTCCTTGCAAACTGTAGTTGCTCCCCCTACCTCCCCTCTGTCCTCTCTGTTTTGATTCTAATACTGTTATTGATGCAGTCATAACAGGGTTGGTTATACTTGAATAACATAAGCAATCCACCTGGCAGGACAGGATATAATTTATATGTGAAAGCACCACAGCTGTGAAATTGGTTGTTCTTAATATCCAAATTCCTGTCTAACTTGGACTTATATTTTATGCATTGCCGACTCCTTCATGTGTTGTTTGATCTACAGTGTGCTCTTCTTCCTGCTGTGTGACAGTTATCTCATCTTGAGAGATTTCTTCCTCCTAGGTGATAGCTGGGTCACAAACAGGGGTGCCAGGTGAATGTGTTGGTGTGCTGGCTGCCTTGAGATTTCAATAGCAGTTACTTTTGTCTTATGCCCTCCTCATGCCTGCTACTGAAGTTGGGAACTCTGAAAGAAAGCACAGCACTGAGCACCATGTTTCCCCTCCAGACCAATACAAATTTATGGTGCTCTTAGGAGGGAGAAAGCATTTCCTAGTGACTTCAGACTGGAGACATGGATGGTACTGGGCCAAAGGGGGAGGTAATGGGATGATACAAGCATAAGGCTTGCATCTTACATGCCAGATGAGGAGAGAAAGTTTTGATAGCAGGTTTGACTTCTGTGAGCCCATAAATCTTTACCCCAAAATTTTCTTCCTCCTCCTAGCAAGATAAGTGTGTGTTCCCCTCCCTGAGTCTGCCATGCCAGGAAGAACTGAAAGAACTGGTTCATGATAGTTTTTAGGTCTTCAAGGGGAGGAATCTCATTAAAGACTGCGTATGTCATACCAAGGTACAGGATGAGGGAAAACAAGGCAGTAATCCAACAGAGCTGCAAACATTTAAGATCACCTGCTCCAAACACTGAGGTCAAAAGGTTATAAAGAAAGTTTCTGTAACTGGGCATTGATTAGCCCCCTCCCCACCAAGGGACATCTAAGGTCCAGCAGGTCTCTGGGTTTTAGCAGCAGTGCTGTGGCAAGGAGAAGCAGGCATGTGTCCCTTTCTGTTTCAGGCTCCCTGTCACCTGCAGACTGAGTGGTGCATGTTCATGGTTACAGCAGAAATGGCACATAGCAGTATGAGAGGTTACAAGGTACCTCTGAGAGCCATAGTTGTCCATGCTCTCAGATCACGAAAGCTGGACTGCCTGGCCCGGGTAGTTAGGGTGTTCATTTGCTGGTGAAATGCTGGAGTTGCCCAGCAAGAGGGGATT
>JAVHNF010067094.1:7415-18001 GCA_034783455.1 Micropsitta finschii | reverse complement strand
TACCTTGAGCTACAAGCTTTCATTCTCTTGTACCCTCAGACCAACGCAGCTACCACGAAAGTAGTGCCTTGTCTTATACTGCATTTTCTATTAGTAATTTTTACAGCATGCTGTTAGAGATGAACATTTATTTTTATAGATAGAGCAAGTCACAGAGACATAAAATGACTTCTGCAAGGTCATGAACTACTTAGCAACAGAAAATAAAGGCTTGATCTCCTGAGCTGAAGGACAGCATAACCCCTGTGTTAAGCTTTTAAGGAAGACCTCTTCAGTGAAAAGGCAACATTGCCCTGCACCCTCTTCTTTAAGCAACCTTATCTTAAAGGTTAATATAACAACTCAATAAAAGGTTGTCAGAATAAGTATAAATATATCCTGGTGAAGCTTTAACAAAACCAGATACTAATTTGGCAAAAATTTTAAAGTGGCAATACAGTTCATATAAGATACAATGCTTCCTTAGGCAGAGGCAAAGGTAATCAATGAGCACAAGGAGTTTAGGTCTAAGGTGTCCCAAACATTTCAGTGAAGTTCGTATAGGACTGAAAGAATGTATAGTAACTGCACTGATCAAAAAGCACGTACCTTTGTTATCCAGAAAGAAATTAAAAATTGAAAAGTTACCTCTGAAATTCCTAATAGTTCAATGATCTTGAAGCTTCAAACGGTTTTGGTATATATGTGTGTGTGTATATATATATATGTATATATATAAATATAAAAACTTATTTATCTTCAAGTCACAACAAATGAATGGGTTGGTTATGTCAGAATAAATGACTATAATAAAACAAGCACCACTGTAATGCAAAGTGTATTTCCCTCAGACACAGGTAAATTAAAAATACCCTGGCATCATTATCCAGTAGTTTCATTGGAGTTGTTAATACCTAGCTACCCACTTATTTTGGTGCTATCATTCCATGTAGAAAAGATACACTTATTTGTGGAAACGACAACTCATTTCCCTTACCCTTCCTGGAACACAGGTGGTAGATATGCAGCCACAGTCATTGGTAAGAGTTCTCGACAGATATCCCAAAGGGCAGCTCACTGTTGAGTTCATACAGTTGCAGGTACACTCATATTTATCACAGCACTCTGTCTTCTTAACAATCAGCTCTCGATGCGGCGGGCAGGAAGGTCTTTGGACTAAGCTGCATACTTCTCTGTTACATGCTAGGAGAAAACACATAGATACCATGTCAAGCACATGGCATTTCAAAGTGCTGCGAGTGAACAAGACAGTTCTCTGGCAGCAAGGCACTAGTTGCTACTGCAAGCTGTTATAAATCTACTTAAAGGCTAAGTGGTAATGCAAATATAAAAGACCCAGGTCAAAGATTGTGATGCAGGTTCAAGGAAAAGTTCCTACCCTGCCAAAAACTTCTTGAGTCATATACGATTAAAAAGATTTATAAAATAAGCATAAGGGTCAGAATACACAAGTCCAAGAGTAAAGTGTTTCGCTTTTCCTTAATTCAAAAGCATACTCAGAAAGTGCCAACGATACCTTTCTTCCAGGTCTGTGAAATAATTGCTGCCTGTTGGCTCCAAAATTAAGCCTTTCAAAGGAAAAAAACCCAATGTCTACAGGAAATTGTCAGTGTTGTTCAAATGCAACATTCTGGTGTCACTCCCTGCTAAAAAACTATAAATATCTTACCACAAGTATAATTTGGTCTGCATTCTCCAGGGTTGGTCAGAGCAAGCTGCAGGCCAAACTCACAGACAGGGGCAGGAGGCAAATCACAGGAAACCAGATCACAGACTAAGAAGAGAAGTTGAGAGTGTTTAAGACCATGCTTCACCAGTTAGCCCTCAAGAAAAGCCATCCCCATTAAACTTTTTTCCCCTACCCTCAATTGCTAACCTAAAATACAAAGTAAGAGTTCAGCAGATCAGAGTTTGTTTTCAAAATAGCTTAGGGAACAGTTCAAGCTTGGGTTATGAAGATTAAGGTTCTAATATTATATTTAATGTGCAAATATAGACCATTCAAAAATAAATACTTGAGAAAAGACCATGCTAACATCATTCAGAGAAAAACCAATTGCTCCAGTCCCTTCCTCATCTCTTACAGAAAGGGGGACAAAGTCACACGAGATAAGGACTCACATCCCCAGGAGTTGTTTGTTTTTCCATGCAGATGACTGTACAGTCATTCAGCGGTTTCAAATATGGAGCATTGCATTAAACAAGAAAAGGGACTGTATCCCTCTGAAGCATCTGGTAAAAATATGGACCCAGATGATTCCAACAGCTTATGAGAACTTACCACACTCATACTCCGGACAGCACTGGCTGGAGTCCTTGCGCAGACGAGGGACTTCACAGGGACCACACTGAACAGCTGGAGTAAGAAGAAAACATCCGTAAAACAAATTTGGATAAGAACTAGAAAACTAGGTAACAGAACCATCAATTCAAGTCCAGTCATACTTAGAGCTAAATGAATTTACGTTTGGCAGTAGGGCAAGGTAGGACCGTGCAGTTTACTCTCTTGTTATCGAGACATGTGCAGATCTTGCAAGGCTCATTAGCAGGAATCCATGTTTCCATAAGCTGCAAAAAAAAAACCAAACAGATTGTCAGAAAGAAATCAAATATTCCATTCACTGGTATGTTAGCCATGGGAGTGGGTGAGGGTAAGCAACATTTACTTGAAAACCAGAAGACTCTACACAGGATTAGTTGGTTGCTCTGTTAACAGTAAGAAACTAAGGAGACACATGATTCTGAAATGACTGTAGTGTACCAGCTTAGCAAAAGATGTAAAGAATGCATGAATGGGATGAGGAATTACTATTGTTTTAAGCATGAAAAATACTCAGATGCTATAAATGCTGTTGCAGGCTATTACAAGTAACAGCAGTCTCGCACAACTACATACCATGATTGGATGTTCAGTGCTAATATGGGAAACAATATTTTGGGAAACAACCCCAAATCTGAAACCATCACTGTGGCAGTTACTTGGAGCTAATAAGCACATACAGAAACTGCCAATAAGGCGTATCATTATTTAACCACTACTCCTTCTCATGACAGAGGAAGAAATCATTAATGTTAGAGATGCAATTACCTATAAAGACCTATCCACATTTAACACCCACGTGTATAGGGAGGTAAGAGTAAAAAGGTCCACAATGGGACAATAGCATTAATTTGCACAGTCAATCCAGGTTCTGGGTGAGAACATACAGAACAGGTTAAGACAAAGGTAAAAAGGTGTCATCCAGAAAACTTTGGACAGCAGTTTAAAACCACCAGCTTGCTGAGACCTTCATTAATAAGAAGAAAGGAAAGAAATATCTAAGCATACTGCCATCACAGGAGTCTGAAAAGACAGTTTACTTTCAAAGGTTAACAGCATGGCAAGGATAAGACACCAGGCACGCTAGAACAATCCAACCAGAGATTTAACAAAGCTCAGGAACCAAACCACATAGGGTTGGTTAATCTTTAGGAAATCTATTTTAGTCAAAGAATGCTTGCATCCATGTACTGCTAGTAAAGAACACTATCTCAGGGCTAGGAAAAACAACTCTGAGCCCTCTGCCAGAGTATTCAATTGCCTCAGAGTTAAAAAGGCCTAAGAAGGCAGCTGAAAGAGAATGCCTGCATTTGCAGGTGGTGGTGTGAAGGGTGTGGACATTTCAAGACCCAGAGAAAAAGAATCACGACATTCCTTATAACATTTTCATCAGCCTTGATTTTCACACAGGGTTTCTTCAGCATAGGTAGGAGCCTCTTTCTAACACCAGAGGAAATTATGAGAGAGAGCATGGTGTTAGTAGAACTGTACATGAGCATTGGTACTGAGAATCCCATAAGCCCAAGCATGATCTGGGGGAAGTGGGACGGGGGTAGAAAGGAACAGAGGAATGAACACCAGAGGGAAAGAAGACGGTTAAGAACATCATAACCCACCACCAGCTGCACAGCCTGTTGTATTGCTCATATAGCTAATCCTGCGATGGTGGAGATGCAAAATGGCTGTGTGATCCAATCCTCCCCTGCCCTCCACCTCCCCATCCACACAGCAGCTGCATCTAAGCCTTGCCACTGGGGTACAGACGAGAGGTTTTCAGAGTTAAAACCCTATTAGGGGGCATGTGACAACTCACGAATTTCAGAACTTCTGCAGAAACAAGTAGATGTCACTGCAGACGTCATTCCCAAGATGTGCGCTGAGATTTTCTTCATGAGAGCTTGAAACAATTATTTAAATGGAAAATGCACTGCATTACATGAGAATTCATGGATTTAAGGCATGCAGATCCTAGGCTTTAATCTGCATTTACAATAATGATTTCATAATACAATAACTAGAGTTGTCGGGGTCACTGAGAGTTGCACACAACTGATCTGTGTTTAAAGCAGTGATTACATACAATACAAGCTACTTTTTCCTTCAAGAGAAATAATAAGGTTTCTTTTCCTATTCCTTTTATTACAAAAATTACTGAGGTTTTTTTTTCAATTCTTCCATTTTACCAACTCTATAATCACTTCACAAATCCAATGATACAGTATTTAAACAAAGATCTAAAACAGAACACAAATTAAAAATCATGACCATATATATGGAGATACTGCAACCTTAACAGAAAAACTAACACAAGCTGCATGTGCTCAATCCTTCAGAAAACTCTAACCTTTGTTTTGAAAAACATCACTGTGATGATGCAGTTGTGGAAAGAAAGAACACACTTTTCCCGTGTCTTTCCTCTCACTGCCAAAATCAATAGGGTACCTATATCTCAGGAGGGGGCTGAATGCTGTTAGGCTCCTGTGTTCCAGTACAGCAGTATGAAACCTCAAAGCTGTATTTGGTGGATGCCTTTCCAGTGCTTTTGATGGTACCTGCATGTGGCAGAAAGGCACAAGCCATAGCAAAGCGAGATCGCTGCACCCCCATGAGCTGTCCTGTGTGAGGGCAGGCTGCACCAACACATATGGGACCCCCGCGCAGCCCTGCCATCGGTGAGACTCTTCCATTGGCAAAGCAGTGCCTGCAACACTTCACAGAATCACAGAATAGGTTGAGTTGAAAGGGACTTTCAAAGCTTATCTAGTACACTTGCTTCACTAAGTCAAGTGCATCACTTGCTGACACCCTACCACCTAAAGAGAGGTCTTTGCTCTGTTAGGTTTGATACTTTAGTCACTATGTTAATTAATGCAAACAGTACTTAAAAGAGATGTTTTAGCCGCAAATAGTCTTTGCTTTCTTTCAGTTTATCTGTAAATGTTTATAACACATTTCTTGCTGAATGAAATGTGAGTCTAAATATATCTGTGTAAAATGAAGCTGTTCAGAGTTCATACATTTATTTATACTTTTTTAAATCCATCTTTTTACTTTATCCACAGAGACTTCTGTTATTTACGGAAGATCTGTGTTGCAAAAACAATTACGTCTTTGACAGAAGGTTTGGTGAGTATGATAAGACCATCCAAAAGTCTTGTTAAGAATCTGAAGCCCATAAAATATTGAAATTAAAGTTCCTTCTTAAAATCCCATAACAGAACCTGCGGATTTAGGAGGACTGGCTGACTTATGTGAAAACTCCCAGAGTTGAGTAGCTGGGGGCGAAGAGGAACAACCCATATTACTTGGAACAGGAGTCATGGGGAGGGGCTTGCACACCCGCTGTGCGATGCTGAAAGGGAAATCAACTGATACTTTCACTGCAGTCTGGCTCCCAGCACCTGTAGCTCTTCCCAATCCCATTCTGCCAGGGAAAGGTCTGATTTAGATGAGGAAAGTGGATTTTCAGTAAAGCTAAAATAATTAATTTCATAAAAGGAATAATTCTCATTTATAAAAAAGGATGCAGACTAATAAGCTTGATATAAGGTCATCTCGGTCCCACTGCTCCCCACCAACCATTGGAAGTATTTCATCAAGCTTTGCAAAGACAATACATTTTAAGTAAGGGTTCCAGATTTATGATTAAATTGTCATTGCTGGTAAAAGCCTACTGAATGGAGGTGTTTATCTTGGTAAATGTTGACTTATGCCATCCCTCCTCTCTTCCCTCTAGATCTCCCTTCACACAAATTTGTCATGCATTTCCAGGTCTGTGCACTCCCAGCTGTGAATTTTATATCCGTCCCAGCCAATTTCACACTAGGGGAGCTACACAGGGCTGACAGCCGGCCGGTTATGAGGAACTAGCTAGAAAGTGAAGTATCCAAAGGGGAAAATAGTTAAGAGTTATAAGCCAGATACTCTTGCAAAAGTACGAACCCCAACCATTAACAAAGGTAAGCTGCTAAGTATATAGTTACCTGATGGTGCTTGCCATCTTCACTGATGCATTGTGTGCAGATCTCTTCATTAACACAGCTGTCATTAAAAATCACCTGTCCGTCTGGACAGAAGCAGCCTTCTGTGGGATAATCTTTGCAGACACTGAGATTGGTACTATTCTCACAGTGCTTTATGCAGGC
The DNA here is from genome assembly GCA_034783455.1 of Micropsitta finschii. NCBI lineage: Eukaryota > Metazoa > Chordata > Aves > Psittaciformes > Psittacidae > Micropsitta > Micropsitta finschii. The sequence continues at coordinate 11,536 of JAVHNF010067094.1, read as the reverse complement.
ACTGTGGCAGTGATCATATGTCAAATATGTGGCACATTTCATTGCTGAGGAAGACAGAAAAAAACTGTTTAGATAGAGAGAGCTGAAATGCAGATAAATGTTTCCACTCGCACTTTCTTTAGAATTCTGTTCATATTTTTAAAAGCCACCATCAGACAAATATGTTTTGTCCTTGCAGCCACTAACATATCTGAAAATATGTTCTTAAAACTAACAAAATCCACAGTGGGAAGTGATTGAAGCCACATTTTCAGACCACATGAATCAGCAAAGTATGACCTACCCTAATAATGATAAAATGGCTTACATGAGCTGAACATCTTGCCTAACTTTTTCAACACTGGGCAAGAGACATAAGAATTTAGAACCACCCCTACATGCATTAGAGAAGCTTTGGTGACTGTGTGTAGTTAGGAGATAGCCAAGACAGAATAAAAGTTTGAATAAATGGGGTTTTCGACAACTTGGTAAGCGGCAGTGTTCCTAACCAATTGAAGAAAGCTAACAGAATAGAACACTTTGGTACTTTAAAACTGAACCTGATGGATTTCTGCATCTTACTAACTGAATTGCCTTACTAACAGAATTAACTGAATCAAGGAAAGTTGCATTCTCCCCTAAGCCAACACACAATATTTTACCGAAGGGTTCACAACACTGAACATATTTTCGCTAAAAGCAAACACAAAACTGAGACTACAGCTAATCAAGAAACCTATGGACACAGCTTCCACACAGCATACTCCCTTAGGTTTACTTTATTTTTTTCTACAGCTTCAATTAGAAAAAATGTTTCTTATTTCCCAGTTTGTGACTGCTGTGAGGTTATATTTTTTTTCAGTCCCTTGATAAAAAACACTGAAAGAAAATTAATGAAAGAAGACCTGAGCTCCCAACCAAACAAGATTCATCAGCTGAACTGTCTACACACACCCTTCTTGGCAACCAAAGGAAACAGAAATGTCTTTAACATTAACCCTTTTCTGTTTCAACCCACATTAAGCCCAATTATTTCCAGTGCGCTGGAGTTTATGGCTGTATGTGTGGATAACCATCATAGTTCAGCAATGCAAAGGAACTTGAAAAGCCACAGGAACTTGTTGGGAAGTTCAATCTAACCACGAAATGCTTTGGTTGGATTCTGAAAACACAAAAATATCTATCTGAATAGAATAGGATAAATCAGCTGCTTATAAACGTGTACTAGCAGCTACCTAGACTATTCGATGTTTTCCAGAAAAAAATCATTTCCAGAAAGAGTTCTGCAAACAAGAGGCCTAGAGTTTGTACTAGTGCTTATTGCCTGTGATGGTCTCTCATCAGCTCTAATGAATGTATGAAAATACATTCATAGCACTTAAGGTAGTGTGTCATTTACTTTTTTATTCCAGTGTTAGCAAATATACTCAGCACACTGGTTTTCATCTTCCTTACCTACCACTAGCCTAAAGCAAATCTGGTAAGCCTTCTCTACACAAAATTAGATTAATTTATTTTACAGTTTAATGCTGATGTCCATCAGAATAGCACCTCAGGAGCTCTAAAGCAGAATGAGTACCAATGCTAAAGCCTCTAGTGTACTTCATATAATATATCTCCTTCTTCCTGCCCTTAGGCTGACATTAAGGAACCAGGTATGTGAAAAATGCAATGATGAACCAAAACGCAATGAAGAGCAATCCATGGACTCCAGATACACTCCATCAATGCCCAGAAAATCATCCTAACCATCTCTTCATCCTGCTGGCACAATGACAACCAAATGACTATAGAAAGCCACCTCAGACACATTACTACCCTTTTGGTACAGAGATTTGGCCAGGTACTACATGACTTACAGGTAACACTGCTTTTTGTCTGAAAATTTCTGTCAGAGGTATGGAATGTGACGAGGCATGAAGGACGCCCAGCAGTCAGCCTCAGGAACAAGAATTTTAGCAAACCACCCTCCTGGCTGGCTATTCCAGTGCTCACCTCAAATGTCTGTTGTTTCTGAATGAAAAGGAAAAGACTGCAGGTCTTGAAAAGGGTAAAATAAGGCTCAAGCAGATAAGACAAGACAGAGCATCCTTGGTTAAAGTACTACATGGATATTTAGGGGAGGGCTGTTTTTCAAACCTGTGATACACGGAGAAAGGCACATGCCTTTTCAGGCAGCAATGCCACTCCTTCTCAGTAGGATAGTTTAGCACAAATTTAGCAGCTAGCTAGCTATCTCCTGAGGTCACGTACTGCTGGCTTGCCTTTTGCTTCACTGTACTGTCATGTACAGCCTAAAGGACAGCTAAAACCCCAGTGCCGATGAAGCTGAAGTGAATAATGCACCAGGGCCAATAGCTCATCAGCTGCCAGCCAACCTCCCCACATTGCTCAGGCACAGTTTTCTTAAATCTCCCTTAACAGTCTTCTTTACTCAAATGAATATGTTTAGAAAGGTTTTCCAAATGTTCTTGGGAATGGTGGCAAAGCTGCATCAAACCAGCTTATATCAATGCTGCCATCAAACGGGGTAGTCCCCTCTCTTCCTTAATCTTCTCACCTCAGTCGCTCTTTCCTGCTGTCACTTTTTTCCCTTTTATAGCTACTTTTCACAGCTCACCAAGCAGCATGTGAGGACTAGTGCCAGCACAGCAAAAGGAGTGGGAATGCATGGCTGGAGGTGGAAAAGGAAGAGAAAAACTGCCCCAGATCAGCTGAAGTCAGTTGTAAAGCCACCCCCATACTGCTGATTTCCAAGTCATGGTTTAAATCCTTCAGCTGTTACGGTCCTCACCAGCATGCCTTGCTTACACAGCAAATGAACAGCAGCAGATAATCTCAGTGTAGCTTCACTACACAAATCCTTCATTAGCAGAATTGGCTTAAAGGTTTCTTGTATCCCATTGCTGCTCCTGTCTCCTCCTGACCCTCATTCTTGCTTCTCTGCCAGATGTCACTGCCCTTTAGCTAAGCAGACACAGCCTTTTATGCACTTGCTTTCTAACCTGGGCCTGCTAAAAAACCCAATGAAAGACAAAAACCACCAACGACCAGAATGACTCATGAAAAATGTCGTTTAAAAGCAAAATGTTTTCCCAGGAATCCCTGCAGCTGCTGAATGCCACCAGCATCCACCTTTAAGAACCACAGCTTTACTGAGCAGTGCCAACTATCAGCTTGTTTTATACACCATACTACACTGGTAGTATCAACTACCAATCTAAATTTAATTCATTTGGAAGGTAGTATTGGTAAGTACCTAGAGGGCATGTCCACACTGCATTTAAATGAGGTTAAAGAGCTGCTGAGAAGCACTCATGGAAACATCAGCATATGAAGATTAACAACTGCCACTGCTGATGCTGTCTTCTGAGCAAAATTTGCTGACTGATACTGTTACTTGAGCTACACAGTTCAAAGCTGACTTTATCACCTCTACGTGAGCTGCCATTTCTTGTGTAACTGCAGAATGAATATATCTGAGTCCATTCATGAGTCATTGTATCAACAATCCTATTTCCAGGTAAATAAAGCTTCCCCTTCACACAAAGCTGAATCAGAACATGTGTCGATACTAGTAACACAGTGATGTGTTAGAAATCCTTATGATCTTCACATTAAGATAAAACCCATACTGTCATTGAAGTGGAAACCCTACTCATCAGGCTTTCACTGTAAGGGTGAGCCTGTTCAAGAGGTACATATTCTATGCCTCAGAGTTACATGGCTAACAGTGGAAGCTACAGGCTGCTGCAACTTAGGTCTACTAAGTGTGGGGTTAGGGGGGAGAAGAAGGCAATTGAAAAAAGAAATCTTACTCACGACGCATTCCCACCTTGAAATAAAGTTTTCTTCCATCCATAGACACAAAGCTGGAGTCTACTAGATTCCACTCAACACATCCCCCATTCCCAAAAGCGGAAGGAAAACTCAGGCAGTGGAAGTGAATGAGTACAGAATAGACAGCAGTCCCTGTCTTTGTCAGACATTACAGCGGATATTCACCCATCCAGGCAGAGCAGTCACAAAGGACTTCTACTGTTTGAAATGTCCCAGTATGGCATGTCAAAACCCCAAATCAAACTCAGGCAGTGGAAGTGAATGAGTACAGAATAGACAGCAGTCCCTGTCTTTGTCAGACA
>JAVHNF010067092.1:0-10578 GCA_034783455.1 Micropsitta finschii | reverse complement strand
GGAACTGGTTACATGTAACTCAGTTGTAAGTTTCATTTATTTTCTTCCAATAAATGTTTATGATCAGATTAATAAGTATTAATCTCAGCATTACTAGGCTACATCGTTACATCCTTCTGAAAAAAGACCATTTTCATGAAATAAGTACAGCATTTTAATATAGCACTGTCTTTTTATTTCCTGGGTTTTGAGGACTGCTTTTTAAGTTTGTATCCGACTCTTATCATATGCTATAGTACACGTTGATTAAGAACTTGAAAACAGCATTGGACTCTTTACAATATACTTATGCTTACCATAGTTGCCTAGCTTATTCTAATCAACAGTGTAAACAGTTGCCCTAAGTACTGCACAGAAATCTTTGAGTTGTAATATAATGTCTTGAGTTATAAAAATATAGATTACCAAGAAAGTAAATGCAGTCTTTGACATTTTGTTGAACTTAATTTTACTACAAAATGCCTAGCGCATACATAGAATCATAGAATAATGCGGATTGGAAGGGGCCTTCAAAGGTCATCTAGTCCAACCCCCATGTTTGTTTGCACTACTGGCTGTTGCACAATAGCCAAAACTACCCATATTTAATCTTATGAGAAGACATAAAGTACGAATGAACTGTTCTGTGCATTGAAAATTTTGGATTTTGAAATGGATCAATAGCTTTCTAAATGGAAAAGCAAGTGAGATTTTTCAGCCTCCTTTAAATGCCCAAGATTGTCAAGGTCTGCCTAGTTATTTGGAGCAGTTCTGGAGAACAATATTATGATTAGACATCACCAAAGTCATAGAATTATAGAATGGTTTGGGTCGGAAAGGACCTTAAGATCATCTAGCTCCAACCCCCCTGCAAAGGGCAGGGACACCTCACACCTAAACCATTCCACCCTCAGCCTGGCCTTGAACACTGCCAAGGATGGAGCATTCACAACTTCCCTGGGCAACCCATTCCAGTGCCTCACCACCCTCACAGTAAAGAACTTCCTCCTATCTCCAACCTGAACTTCCCCTGTTTAAGTTTTAACCCATTACCCCTTGTCCTATCACTACAGTCCCTAATGACTCACCAGCATCCTAATGCCTAGTGTTTCCTGCAACCAGCAGCAAAGGAGCAGGTGCCATGGAAGACCTGGCCAGCTGTGTGCACATCTGGAGCGAGGTCTGGCAGAGGTGGTGGGATAAGGAAGGCCCAAGGCGCTGTACCCTCTGGAATAAGTGCACTGTGAGGTTTCATTTTGAAAATGCTTTAATAAGGAAGTGTTGACAACACCGTTCTGCAAAATGTAAAGGTAACTATACAAATTCTTAATACAAAAAGAATAAATTAAAAGCAGATCTGTTTTAATTCTGCAACTCTTTCTACAACATCCATAGTTTTTTTCCTTGATTACAGTTGAACAGAATCCAGTCAAATCATTTTCCATGCTCTAAAGTCAATTTCAGGAGAGACCTAATGTTTTTTTTCCTTATTTTTCCTTCTTTTTTCTTTTTAAACTAGAGAGTCCATTTTACACAACTCGTAATAAAACTATTGACATTAATATATATGTAAAACTTTACATCTAGTTAACTAAGCAGTAACTGGTCATCTGATAGCACCTGAATGGGGATCGGCTATGCCTGAAACTAAAACTAATACAGAGTGAAAACAAATGAGACTGTTTCAACATCTTCAACACTCGACTGCAAATAGGATCATGGCAAAATAAACCCTGCCTCCCTCCAGCACGGCCCAGCACGGGATTAGCTCCCGGCTGAGCATCAGACACGTAGACTCGGAACGCGATTGTGGCTTTATGTCGGATGGAGCCTTGGAAAACAAAAAAGGACAGGAGGGGTTACGTTGGTAGTCAAGTGCTTGTCTATAATAGCTATGCATATACCCCTCCGCGTTATACTTAAATATGTTAATCTCATCTGATTAACATTTTATGTACACTTGTGTTTTAATTGAATTGAGCTAAACAGTAAAACCTGTTTTACTTTAATCTGTCTTTACTACCAGACTGGCTGCTCACGTGTGCCTCGACTGCGGAACAGAAAAGCAGAACACAAAGCAAAACTCAATCCGTTTCTAGGAAGCTTTTTTCTCTACTCGAGCCCCTTTGCAATTCCTCTTTATGCCTAAGTTCAGGGCTGCCACCTTTTCACCTTTGCTGCAAAACTGCAGAGCTGGTCTTGGAGGAATTAACGTTTCTTCCTGTAGTGCCCAGAGGCCTCATAGCGCCGCTGTTGTTGAATTCTTTTTAATTAAGAGAAGGTACACAGAGAAAACAGAAACCAACCAACCCCAAAGCCACTTACAGGGGAATTAAAAAGAAAACAGTTGCTCAGAGCCCCTAAAAATCCATGGGCTGACTTCCTTGTTGCTGCTTAATTTGGTCCTTAGTTAATCCTTTCACTTTAGCTCCCCAGTCTTTATCAGGAAATGTCACTAACCAGTGCTATCTCATAGCTAAAAATCCAATTAGGAGCTTGAGATAATTCCCATGTTAAAGACCCCAAAGCACAAAGAGATGGTGGAACTGGATTTTGCATGTCCAGGTAATGGGTGCAACCTCACTTCCACTGATGGGTTGTGAGGCTCCAAGTACAGTCACAGGGGGTTTGATGCTTCCTGGAGGTCCAGAAGCTCAAGGCTCATGTGGCCACCTTTAAAACCCCTTGCCAGGATAAAAACTGTTCTGTTTTGTTTTCCCAAAGGGATAATAAATGAGGTATGGACACAAGAGTTCCCTTCCTGGCTCTGCTGTGGATTTCCCTGGACAAACACCAGCCCTTCTGCCCATCTGAGGACACCTCCCTGCCTGGCACAGAGAACAGCACCGATCATTCCTGGTACGTGCTGCTGTGTAAGCTGCTTGTGTTAATGTATAGAAACCCCATCATCTTTCCAAGCCTAATTATGCAGAACCCATTCTCTTTTCAAGCCTGGAATGCAGTTTTCCAGCAATCTTAATACAAAAGGTGTGGCAGCCCCCCAAGTCACGGTGTTTCATTGTCGCCCTACTTTGTCTGGTAGACGCTGTTTGTTATTCTTGGAACACACACACACACACACACACACACTCACACTCACACTTTAATTCTTTTCCTTAAACTAAAGCTAACTTCAGTTTCTGCTTTTCACCAAAGTTACCCCCCTCCAGCCGTTTCTTTTAATGCCTTTCCCATAGGAAATCATCGCACAAATGGGGGGAAGGCTGGGAGCCTCCCCCCATCTAGTGGCAATAAAAACAGCATAGCACCGCGGTGAAGCCTAGACGTGCCAGCTTCAACATCCACCCAGATTGTGCACTTGTACGTTACAAAAGTGTCTTTGAGGCCTTTGAAAGTTCCATGGCTTGAATGTGTATAAAGCATTGCTCAAAAGTACGTGTAAACTTGCAGCTCCTTCCGTGATGATTCCTTTTGGTATCAGCAGGCAGCTCTTGCTCATGTCCAACACCCCACTGAGTTGCTTCTCTTTCTTGTGGTCGCTTCTTGCACTGGGAGGATCTGCCTCTACTGCTGGGCTTTGAGCTCTTCCTGACAGACCGGTTCTCCCACCCGGCAGCACACTGGTGATGAGCCCTTTGCTACACTGGTGCTTAGGAAGGGGAGAGGAGTGGAGCAGATGCATTAATGCGGCTTCAGGCGTTGGTTTGATTGCTGTGTGCTTTCCCTTTGATTTCACCTTAATGCTTTGTGCAGGTATTGATCAGAATTTATTGGCTGTATCTGTTTGCAGAAAGGGTTTTTTTGGCAATTTTTATATTTATCAGAGTATTAAAACCCAACCAGCACAACCCAACCTCTCCATGTAGTGGTGTGCAACTGGCGCCAGCCCCGGTACTCGCCTCTGCTTTAGATAATGCCTCTGTAAACCTTGTTAGTCCAGTTTAAAAGTAGCTTGTGGACAGTGATGCTGTGATACCAGCCCAGACCTCCAGCGGGTCTTCAGCACAATGGGTTATTTTGCATGTAGGTGGGCTCAAAGCCATGCAGGAAATGCTGTTTGACAGGAGGTGGTTGTGTCTGTACCAAGTTAAAACAGATGTTCTTGTAGCTGGAACCTGCTGAGTGAACTCATCCTGCTGATGTTGGCACGGTGATCTTTGGCAGTGCAGATCTGACTGCATGACTGACACATCTCTGAAGCGACATGGTTTTGTTGTTTCATAACAGACACACTTTCAGGACTGTTATATCCATTTCTCAACACCTATCTCATTTTATCCCCCCTTTAAATTAATGCTTCAGATCACAGGTCATGGAGATCTTACTGCTGTTACATGCCGCAGAACAATACGATTTGATGTAAGCCTTGAAAGATTTCCATCATTCCAAAGGCAAAGCAGTAGATTGCTGAGTGCCTGTTAGGATGGCTGCTCATCACATGTGCTGCTCTGGCAGCGGGGTGCTGCTGTGGTGGATGTCTCAGGGCCAGTGTGGTGTGGATGTCACCTTGAATTGCATTGTGAGGAAAGTGCTTGGAGTGGAAGCTGGTGCTGGATGACAGTGCATCTGGGTAAGGCAAATGAGAGGCAGTGAGGTGATCTCAGAATGGCATTGATGTGGTTAACTTGAGGTCAGGGGTTCACACTAGAGTCCCAGGCTTGGCTTTTTCCTGCCCATACCACTGGACATCTGCTAATTCTGGATAGAGGGGAGAATCCAGGAAACAGCTATCGTTGTAGCTCCTGCAGGAGAAAGGAAACTTTGTTAGGACAACGAGGGCTCCTGGAAACTTCCAGGGGCATAAAACATTGTATTACGTGTGGGAAGGAACAGAGGATTTTCACAGACCCCACTGCACTCTGCAGGTACCCCCACAGCTGATGTGTGAGGTGCACTCAGCGTGCAGGACCCTGCTTTGCCACAGTTTGCTCTTGCCTGCCAGCCCTGTTCACCCAACAAAGTGCCTGGTGCGAGGAGGCAGGAGGAAACTGAGCTCCAGCAGCCTCTCTGTGACCAGGATGCCCTGAGTTTTGGGGGTTAGAATGGCAACAGGCAGAGCTGCTGTTGCTTTCAGCCCACTGCTGGTGGGATGCACTACAAGAGAGCAGTGTCTGCTGCAAGCGCTTGTGGCCAACCCTACCAGAATCATCATAGAATGGTTTGGGTTAGAAGGGACCTTAAAGCTCATCCAGTGCCAACCCACTGCCTACAATGTAACACCGTCCTTTCCACACCAGACCTGGCATGAGTCACTTTCTATCTCATCCCTGGAAAGCCACATAACTGTGGCATTGCTAGGTGATGCCCAGAGCAGAAGAGCTACAGGAGAGCACCACCACCCTCCTCCTTCCCTGTTCCCACTGGGTAATACTGTCCATGGCCGAGATCGCTGCTCTTAGGACTTGTCTTGCTGATTGACAAGCTACTGCTTTCTTCCCTGCATGGCTTTTCGTTTGCCTGTGCTGAGGAGGTGAGGTAGTTGATGAGAATTTTCTGTGCTGTACCTGCATAATAAGAGTCAGAACTGATGTGGCCCCTCATATGTTTTGAACCAACTTCCAAACCAGAGATTGTTTTGAGGCCAACAGTGAGAGATGCATTTTCCCTTTACTGTGGGATTCTCACCCCTCAGCTCCCTGGACTTGCAGGGACTGATCCCGGCAATTCTTGCTTCCTCTGCCCTGTTTTCCACCTGCTTCCCTGGGACTGTGTTTCTGAGGAACCTGAGCAAGGGTATCACCATCTGCATCTTAAAGAGCCCTTTGTTTCCCAGCTCTTGTGCTGGAGTAGGGAGGTTTATGGGTTATCTCTTGAAAGCTGGACTTGAAATAGGGGACAGATGCCAGCTGTGAATGGTTGTAGATTCAAATCAGGGTGTCAGACAGCCATGCAGTTTAATTAAACTAGAAGTACTCTGAGGAGCTTTTTGTTCCCTCTGCCCTCCCTTGTTTTCCCACAGGAACAGGGCCAGGATCGCTCCTTGTTCCATGAAACCACACTGCTGCTTCTGGGCTCTGCTTCACAGCTCTGCTCTGCCCTAGGGAAGGAGGAGAATGGGGTGTGCTGTGCCATGGCTGCAGCACTGCAGGGAGCTCAGTCCAGGTCCCCTGAGCTCCCACACTCTCCCCATAGCACTTTGCCCACGCTGCTTTCAATGTCCCCAGCCACAGACTGTCACTGTCGCCTGCTCTCTGTGCCCAGTCACCTCTGCACAAGGGCAGGGCAGACCGGCCCAAAGTCCTCTTTCAAAGAGCACCACAGCCACAAACTTGCTGAAAAGGCACAGAGAGGGCATGGAGATGCTTTCAAGTTGCTCTTCCCAGGGCTGAAGGAGGCCTTCTTGCCAAACAAGCAGGGACACAACCATAAGGGCTGCTCCTCTGGGACAGCGGGATGCCGGTTATTCGCACTGTGTTCATGCACTGTAAGGCAGGAGGATGAAAGAACAAAACGTCCCCTTACTATACCTCTATTCATCAGTACTTTGGTGGGTTGGAGACTGAGACTCATCCATAGTGGGTGAGTTGTCTGTTGCTTCTCTGAACAAAGGAGAGCAAAAAAGGAAGGAAAGAGGAGAGAGGAAATGTTAAAGAGAAGAAGTGACACAGACATTGTTACGAGCTTATTAATCCAGTGGGGAAACAAGTCAATGACTCATCTTTAGAAAGAGTTAGTGACACAAAAGCATGTTGGGGAGAACTGTCAGTCTGTCTGGGTCGTGCTGGGAGGGCACAGCCAGCTCCTGCACTTTGTACTGTGCATCTAACAGCAACCTGGACCTGAATTCATAACTAGGGTATTATGCTCAGGCATGAAGTAAGTGCTGATTTGTCTCCAGCTCTGTTTGCACTGGTTGTTGGTACAAAGCTATAAATCTAAGATAACTTCACTTTCACCAGCTGGGAGTTTGGCTTGATGCGTTTTTGCTATGGGAGACGGGTGCAGGAGTTTTCTGGAGAGGAAAAATGAGAGTTGGGATTTTTCCAAACAGATTTCTCAGCTGGCTGCTCACCAGGTTTACTGCTGAGCATCATGCAGATGCTTAGAGGAGTTAGGATTGGGATGGAGACTGAGATTTGAGTCTAGACTCAAACCCTTCATAGTGGAAACTTTAGTGTGCAGTGAAGATAACTGCCATTTTTCTGTCTTATGATCCCTTGGCCTTTTGTGAAGTGGGACCCGGAAAATCTTCCTGTTCTAAAGCTGGAAGCACATGCAAAGCCCATGGGAGGCTGGATATCAAAACCCAAGGTAGGCCTAAGGGGGGTCATGTTTATGGTGCTCCTCATCCATTGTACAGCGCAGTCACAAGCAGTGCTGGAGTGAAACCAGAGTTCAAACTCGGTCACAGGTGACAAGAAGAAATTAAGGAGTATGAGATTTTCCAGTGGCTGCACAGTGAAATGTCTGCAATGTGAACTGGGACCGGTAACAGCTCAGGGAATCGTACCTGGTTTCCTACTCAAGGACGTGGCATTTTGAGGCTGTAGTCTGAAACTTTATAGCTGATCTCACCAAACTCCATTTAGATGCAAAAATCTGGGACGTGCTGAATTAGAGGGGATCTGGAAATGATCTTTATTTCATGTGGAAGGCCAGAATTACTGGAGCTTGCTGCAGAATACCCATGGGTGCTTACAGAATACTCTTTGCCTACACCTGGAACTCCTTGCCTCACAAAGAGGTGCCAAAGAACCCGATTGCTGTATTTAAGTGAGTAATGGCTACCTGCATGGAATAAATCACTCATGGTAAGTTAGTGGTAGCTGAAAAAAGGTGCACTTTACAGTCAGTAAGATGCACTGCTAGGGAAAACTGGGCAGAAAAACTAGACACAAGTATGGCAGGCACCTAACCCTGCCTTTCCAACAAAGATCCTCCTGGTCTGCACAGCCAGTGGGATGGTTGCTACAGGAAAGATCAGCTATTTCAACATGGGGAAGTCTGGAGGAAGGAGACTGCCCAAGCAGGAAGAACCTGCAAGGCTTCTTTCCCTGTGGATCTGGCACTGCTTGGAGCAGTGCTGCTGGTGCCTGTGGCACGGTTGTGTCTTGGTCAGCCTAAACTACAGCTCCACCACTGTGATTAGGAACTGGGAATGCTCTGTGCAGATGTGCAAGCTATGGAGGACCTGGGAGATGCTCCCCATGTGTGTGCTGTCCCTGTGCCAGTGTGGCACTGAGTGAAGTGAGCTGTTTAACCTGACAGCACGGACACTCACCCAGTCTGCCATGCCAGGATGTGGTGCGGGCTGCCCGGCGGCGTGGCTGCTAGCTCACTCGACGGCGTTGAACTCCTCTGGCTGTGAGGTAAGGCAGCTGGAAAACAACCCAAGGGGGCAGGAAAAGAACCAGTGAGGTGAGGGCACGAGGGTCAGGGTGGTCAGACCAGCAGGAACATGTCTGGCTGTGAGCAAACACCACCTGGGAGTCAGACCTCATCCCAAACACAGCACAGGAGCAGCCAGCCTACTGCTGGCACTGCTGCGGGTCATGGCTGGATCCATCCTCAGCTCTGCAGGAATGCTTTGTTTCAGCCTGCGTGCAACTGCCTAGACTCTCCTGAGCCTGCCTGGGAAGCACCACGCTTGTTCCAGCATGAAAGCTAATGGGTTTTGCTGCACATCTCCATGGGAGATGGAGGAGCCCAGCCTGTCTTGCTTCCCTTGGTGGCGGGAGATGCTCTGTGTCTCTGGGAGCCAGGGCTGGTGGTGGTGACAGGATGGACAAGGACACTGCTTCATCTGCAAAGGAGGGAGACAGCTCTGAAGACTGCAAAAGCTACAACTACCTTTCACTGTGCATAGAAAACTGAAGCTGGGTCTTGCTGATGCTACTGCTATGGACCAGAGGAAGGTTCCTGTTCATCTCCAACAAAGATGGAAACAAGCTGGACTAAAAATGTGCCATTGGCAGTGGTTCTTGCAGGAATCCACCTGACCAATCTTTCTTCCTCCTCAAATCCATACAGGGTTGACCCTCCAAATTTAATATATCCCTAGAAGTATGACTTGCTGAAGGACGGTGCAGTCCAGTAGACTTATTGGCTAGGGCTCATCAGCTAAACTTATGGCTGTTTCTACCTGGCAGCCCCTTGCGTGCTGTTAAATTCTTTACCTGTTACCAAATGACACTCAAAGAGAAAACCAAACTTTAATTGCTCCTTGGAGCTGACAGCCCTGGAGGTCAGTATCCTCCCATAGCTCTAGCTGGACACTGAATGCAATCAACCTGCCAGCTGGTCACCACAAGCTGTGATTAGTGAGCACATTTACCACTGTGCTGCCCAGGTATCACACTTAGATTTAAAGACCCAGCTGGGTGGGGGAATGGGCTGCTTGACAGCAGCTTTTACATGCTCCCCCCTAAGCCCCCCTACATTACCTCACTGAACTGATATGGTTTCCAAAGCTAAGCAAGGCAAACCTTTCCTATGTTCAAGCATTTTCTGCTCCTGGGTGGAAGAGAAATGCCCATTCATCAAAGGGGGGAAGACAGATTTTCATACGGAGACACAGGATGGTTACAGCAGCTATTGGACTGTGTCTTGGTCCACATCTGAGCCTCCTACAAGTCTTGGCATCACACATAAATCAGCCTCAGGTCCATGAGGAGCCTGGTGTCAAACCTCTTCTCTGAGTGCACACATGAGGCTGGATTCAGGGTTTTAGTAAGTCCTTGATGTGTCCAAACTGGCTCGTCCAGCAGTGACTGATGGCCAGTAAATATTTAACTTTGGGCTGTTTCATAGCACACAGTGGCCTCCTCAGCTTAATGAATTTGGCTGTTTTCTCACCATTTAATATTAACAGCACAGAGCTGTGCAGAGCTCTGTACCTGCCTGATGGGCACAACACTGCACCAACTAAAGCGCTCTGAATTGCAGGATGCTATCAGCAGAGCTGCTGGAGCTGCAAGGGAAAGCCAAGTCCCAACAGTGCAAAGAGATGTCATTGCTCAAGCATTTTCACTGGGGGTGGAGGGGCTGGAATGCTCCACACTTTACCTTCATGCTTTTGGTATTTCACCAAGAACATGCATTCTCCTGGTCTGTGCTGAGCCCTCACTTGCTGCATTGCTCTCCTCACTGTGATTACTAAGAGTGACTCCCCACTCATGGTTTCTCCATGTTTGGCTGCTACTGCCATCACCCAAAACCCAGCTGCACGCTGGGGAAAGACTTGATAACAACAGGGCTTTGGTCCCTCAGTGTCTTTTGAGCCCATCATTGCAAAGTGATGATTTGCATGGAAAGAATTCCTACCTGATGAGTGTGTTGGACAAGGCTTGCCCCCAGTCTTACGCCTACAGGCTTGGTGAGCACCATGTGAAGGCCAGATAATGTGCTATGGTCTAGCTTTGTTCTCCAGCATGAACCCATGCAGCATGAATCACAGAATCACAGAATGGCTTGGGCTGGAAGGGACCTTAAGATCATCCAGTTGCAACTCCTGCCATGGCATAAACACCTTCCACTAGAGCAGGTTGCTCCCCCATCCAACCTGGCCTTGAACACTGCCAGGGATAGAGCAGCCACAGCTTCTCTGGGCACCCTGTGCCAACGCCTCAGCACCCTCACAGGGAAGAGCTTCTGCCTTAGATCTAACCTGAACTTCCCCTGTTTCAGTTTGAACCCATC
>JAVHNF010067082.1:3979-15296 GCA_034783455.1 Micropsitta finschii | reverse complement strand
AGTGGAAGGGGTCCCTGCCTGTGGCAGGGGTTGGAACTGGATGAGCTTTAAGGTCCCTTCCAGCCCAAACCAGTCTGTGACTATGATGATTCTGTTATTCACTAATTTGAGCAGCCCTTGCTAGAAAGACAGATACTGAACATATGAGCAATGATTGTGCTGGGATATTTTGCTTTCATCTTCAGGCCAGTTCCCATAAGTGCTGAAACTGTTGGTAGTTGCTGCTGAGTTGTACTTGTTTTAACTTTAGTCTCCAGGACCCTGAGATGTTATTACAAGTTCTGGTACACACTGGTGGCATCTTTCTGTTATTCTGCTGGTCATGGGTAGGGCTTGGCTGCTTTTGGGAAGTTTTTTCTGGTGCGTGGTGGTTTCTTCTTTTTATGCCTCATGAAATGGGCAAATGCCAGAGTCCCTCCTGCCCTGCTCTACTGCTCTGTGATCTGCCCTTGGTTGCTGGAGTTTGTTCTGGTGGCTTCAGTAAGTTGTCCTGCCCGTTTGGCTTCTGATGTGAGAATTGTGGCTACCTGAACGTTACAATCCCCAAGGCTTCATTGGACAACGGAACTGGGAAAAGGAGAGGCAGCACCCCTGGGCTGCTCTGATGGCTGTGGGAGTTGCCACAGAGCTTTTGTCACCTGGAAAAGAGAGGAGGAGGGCAAAAAGGGCAACCCAGCTTTCATGGGAGGTTGTAGACTCACATCACTTGTGGGTGTGGAATACTTCTAGCTATGCGAACTCAGATTATGATCTCTGACATTCATGACGTTTTTCCATGTTCCCATATGGGAAGTTCCCTGTGCCACTCTGCTGTGTGTTTTTCCTTCCTCTTTCTGTGGATGTCACGTGCCAAGGCAGGTTTGACACATTTTCCTCTCTGTTTCCAGATCTTCTCCTGGAAAGGATTATGCAAGTTAGAGGTTGCGTGTGATGGATGTGGGGCACCGCTGCTGAGTTCTTACTTGGGCCTTCAGAGCATTTGTCTTTGCAGAAGCTTTCAGCCTTAGTCATCGCAGAACTGAACACAGGAAAATCCCAGCCCTGTGAGGTCTGTCTGCTGCCAGCACATTGCTGAGCATGAACTGTGAGACTCAGCACTTCCTCTCTTCATTCGTGGTAGAAATTGGTATCTTTTCTTGAAATGTGCTGTGCTTGCCTCTCCTCTCCAAGATGTGCAAGCCACAACTTAGAAAGTACTCTTCACTTCGTGTTTCCTTTTCAAGCTTTGTAGGACTGACTTCCCTTTGCCACCAAAAAATGTTGGTTGTTTAGGCACAGATACTAAAACTCTGAAGCTGGTGGGAGGTAGAACTGTTGCTTTAATTGTTGGGTGTCTTACCAAAGTCATCAGCAACGATATTTCTGATTTATCCAATAGTCCCTGGGGTCACAGGATCGGAGCTGGTGTTCTGGGAGGCGCTGAGTCGAATTCCTTCCAACTTCGAGACTCCTCCCTCCTTGCTTGCTGCCAATTGAGGGCAGCTCAGCTCAGCCTTGAGTCCAGGCTCCCTCCCGCAGTGTGCCAGGATGGACACAGTGAAGCGCTGTGGCATAAAGACGTTTGTGCTGCGACTCAGCTGCAGCCCGGTTCCCGAGTTCATTTCCTGGCTGACTTCATGAGGGCATGTGGCTGGCATGGATTCGTCTGGCCCTACTCTCCAGGCTGATGCCACTGGGGGGATCATGTCCTTCTCCTGGAAGAGGGGTGCTCTCCTCACAGGGATCCTTGCCCCACGGTCCTTCTCTGTGGGACGAGTTTGAAGTGGACCTGGAAAGCAAACGTTGGAGAATTAAGTAGCAGATTCAATTTTACTTCTCTTCCTCTTTAGTTCCAATGAAAGTGGGAGATGGCTGTGAAGGAAAGACATGTTGAAGGGGAACAGGATGTTGAAACGCAGACATCATGCTGCTGGCCTGGTTTCTGGTTAGAATGTCCCTTTTTAGCCAGTTGACTGTGGTGTGAGTGACATCTGTGTGTTGTGAGGAGCAGCAGGTGGAAGGAGAAGTGGCGGTATGCCCAGGACATAACAGATTCCTGGGAATGTACCCAGGTCACATGCAACTACCATGGTCACTTCTTTATAAGGAGTGTGGAAAAATAATGCCCTATTTAGCCGGGGATTCTTTCCATAAGAAATGGCTGTACAGAGTGGTATTGTTTTTCCTTCTTGGGAAGGAGAAAACCAGGAAGCTGTTTATGTAGGTGATCCATAGTTTACCAGCTGGTGTCCAAAGGGCAGTCCTGTGTGAACTGACCTTTCCTGGGGTTCGTTTCCCTTTTGCCAGACAGGTAGGATGTGTGCTAAGGAGCAGCAAGGCTAGATGATCTTAAGGTCCCTTCCAACCCTAACCATTCTATGATTTCCAGAATAACATGGCCTAAAGTAGCTAAAAATGTGAGCTCAGAGTTTTCAGCCGCTCCTCTTCCTCCTCCCGTGCAGCGTGCAGATGTGTTTTCCCAAAGAGCTCAGTGTACTGACTGGAGTTAAGATGTATTAAAACTCTACTTAAGGTTTCTTTGTCCTTGAGAATCCTGCTCTAAGCTCATTTTTGCCTCTAGGATCTGTGCTGAGCTTGGCTGAAGATTCTCTTTCCCTGGCTTAGTGCAGTAGCATTTATGATGTAGAATTGTCTAAAGAGCTCTGCGTGTGGCCTTCTCAAGACATTTCTTGGTGTGTCATATAAAAATGTGATTCTCCTCACCCTCCCAATGCATTGTATTTGGATTCCATTCTACTTCCAGCACGTTTGGGTCATGTATAGGGAACTGGCAGGTCCTTATTTTTATTTTCAATGCAACAATTGAGTAACTGTTGAACACTGGGTTGGGAACAATGGTAGCCAGGCTGTGTTAGATCTCTGCCAACTGTAATTTTTAAATGGAGAAAGGAACTGACACACCTTGAATGTGAGAATTCATCACCCAGAACAAGCCTGTGGCTTTACATGTGCTTTATTGTAATTCTGCTTCTCTTACTTGAAGTGAGGTTGCAGGAAAACCCATACCACTCGTGCACTTTTTCTCTCTGGCCTATCTGTCCTGTTGCTCTCGGTGTGTGACATACACCCATGATTCCAGAGAGAGGAGAATGTCAGCATTTTGAGAGGGGACATTTGAAGGGCAAAATGAAGAAAAATGAGGGTTTTTTTTCGTTATGTGTTTACAGAACCGTATTATGACTTTTGTGGCTGCATTTCCTTTCATATGAATTCTTTTAAGATACAGTGGCAGAAAGCTTGTGTGTGTGCGTGTCTATGAGGGAGGTGGATGTAATCAATGCACTTTCAAAATGTCATTGGTAAAGACACATAAATTTGTTCCCAAAGTCGGAAAGTACCTGAGGGTTAAGTTTAACTTTTTGTTTCCAGAAGCCCAAGGTTTCTATCCATTTGCTTGAAGGACTATGTGTGCTTTGGTGGACAATCTGTATGTCCCTGGGCCAGGTAGGCAGACTGGCTCCTCTCTGTTCTACCAAAGCAGAAGGCCCCTTGGTGAGAAAATGCTGTCTTGTGCCATGCAGGGGGACTTCTTGGTGTGTGTCAAGAGGTGAGACAACCAGGAGGAGCACAGCATAATGTGCTTGTTTGGAGAGGAAATGAAGAAGCAAGTTAGTGATGTTTGTAGCTGCAATAGAGAGATGGTTTTCAAAGCATCTTTGTGGTGGTTGCTTTACCTGGAAGGAGGTGTTGAGAGGTCATGGCCACGTACACACAAATACCGGTGCCATTTAGGAGGTTAGGGAGGAGTGATTCTGACCACCTTGTGCTGCTGCCTCTCATCTGGCAAATGGTGCCTTGGTATGGACCAGTCTTTGCACATTCAATGCAGCCTCTCCATCACTCTTGGTCTTCTACATCTTCTGCTACCCACCTCTACTGGGTCTCCAGAGCTGGAGAATCACTGGGCTTGGCTCCCTGGCTGCACTAGGAGTGACTTGCATCAGTTCTTCTATGTGTTGAAGTGAGGGTCAAAAGAAAGGTTGTAACAGCACAGATCCCTCCCTTGTGTCTTTGGTGGCCCTGGACGCTGAGGTGAGCCAGAGGGTTAGTGGTACATCACTGTCTTTAGCATAGAGGGTCATGTGCTAGAGGAAGCCCCACCACAGCCTCTTGCAGGCTGGCTCCTACGTTCACCTGGATGCATGCTGCCTGCAGACCTTATTTTAAAGCTCTGAACAGCTCTCCTTGTCACTTTGTATTATGCCAACTAGCTCCACAGCCAACTCAGAGATTCTTCTGCTCACGTGTGCAGGTATGGTCCTAACAAACATCAAGAAGACTCTTGACCGCAGCTCAAACCCTATTACCTCTTCATTCCCAAAGGACCAGGCAGTTGGGAAGGCTGCTTCACTTTAGGGATCTTTTTGGATTGATTGAAGGCTGGCATGCTAAGGTGGAACAAGGGGAGGGCTGGAAGTTTTCTTGGGAGAGCTTTGTACTGCTGGGGCAGAGTTTGCATCCATCCCTACCTGGCAATTGGGATCAAGGCTCATCCCTTTTGCAGCCTGTATATTGCTTCTCTGTTAAGGAAGTATTCCGTACAAACAAGAGCCCAAGTGCAAACTGACGTGACTGCAGCATGAACGAGAGGGCCTGACACGGTGAGTACCAGTGTTGTAGCTGGGGTATTCCTTGGGTTGTGAAGGGGCTGCAGTGGATGTTTCAAGCAAGTTTCAATGGTCAGGAAAAGTTATTAATGAGAGAAGAAAACTAAAATAGTTGCACTGTGGGGATGTGTTTTTCCCTTGTTTGTCTCTGGGGTTTTTTTGTGCTTGCTACTTTCAGATAAAACAGATGGAGTGGTTTCATTTTCCACCTCTGGCAAGACCTGAGTGATGTAACACCCCTGGTAACCAGTGGTGACACCACAGCCCAAGTGGTTCTTGGTTTGGTGTGAATGTGAGACTATCGCTTGTGGAGTGCTGTGAAAGTAGATGCTACGTGCCAGCCACCCCCTTTCTTCCCCTCGTTGCTTTCCATTTTCCCTCACTTTCCCTCTCTCCCCCCTTTTTCTTTCTTCTCTCTCCTCCCTTTTCCCTTTCTTTCCCCTCCTCCCTCTTTTTCACCTCTTCCCCTTCATAGTCACGAAATGGTTTGGGTTGGAAGGTCCTTGACAGGGTCACCTTCCACTAGAGCAGGTTGCTTCAAGCCCCATCAAACCTGGCCTTGAACACTGCCAGGGATGGGGCAGCCACAGCTTCTCACCCTGTAGCAGCGCCTCAGCACACTCACAGGGAACAGCTTCTTCCTGATGTCTGATCTAAATCTCCCCTCTGCCAGTTTAAAGCCATTCCCCCTTGGCCTGTCCCCTCCATGTCCTTATAAAAAGTCCCTGTCCCACTCTTTCCCTTTTGCCCCTTTTGCCCCTTCCTCCCTTTTTCCCTCCTTTCCTCCCAGTCTTTCCCCCCCTCCCTGTTCCCCTGCCCGCTCCACTCAGCAGTGGCAACCTTCACGCCGGCTCGCAGCAGAACGGGGCCGGGGCTGGGACCGCGGGCATTCCCGGCGGGGCGGGACAGAGCGGGCGCTCCGCCCAGCGGGGGCCGCGCCATCGCTATAAGTGCGGCGGCTGCGGGGGGGCCGGTCAGAGCTCGTTGTGATCGGGGCTGCGTTGCTGTGTTCGTGCTCCTCCTCGCCCGGCCCCGCCATGCCGCTGCCCCGCGCCTCGCCGGTGCTCCGCGCTCTGCTGCTCGGCCTCCTCCTGCGCGCCGCTGCCGCCGAGTCGGTGAGTCCCGCCGGGACCGGGAGGAACGGGAAAGGGAGAGGGTCAGCTCTGTCCTGCCTGCGCGCCCCGGCAGGGATGGGTGCTCCGGTGCGGGGGTCCCGCTCGGCAGCAGCACCGTTGCCCTCCCGGGAGCTGCCCCCGCGCGTTCGCCCTTCTGCGGCGCAGGGGGCAGTTCCCATTCCTTCCTCCGGTTCCCTGCCTCCTTCCTGGCTCGCACGCTGCTTCCTCCGTTCGGTGCCGAAGCAGCGGTTGTCCCGGCCCGGTCCTGCCCCGAGTAAAGCCCTTGCCATGGTTCTTGCTCCCTCGCCTCTCACTTCTGTCCCCTGTGCGCTGGTGAGTCTCGTCCTGTTCTTTAATCAGGGCTGGCGAGTAAGCGCAGTACAGGGTACAAGGGTATGTGATAGGAATGAACCACTCTTCATTACAGCTTTGATCTCCAACCGCTGGTCAGGGACTTAAGTCCTTTAATCCCTCTTTTATTGTGAATGTGCGATGGGTTAGATAAGCGCAGTGCCTTACAGTGCTTGGGCGGGCTTTCCAGCCTTACCTGAGTTCGGCTCTGCCAGCCTGTTGTTTTTCTGTGTTAAGCCTTCCTCGCTTCCATATGAGAATGAAAAATGGTGCATTACCATGGAGGGTTTAAGAGTCCCTTAAATATATAATGAGCTGAAACAGTTTGGATGCCTCAAGCGGCAGACACGTGGGATCTTTGGGTGAAGCAGAGCTTTTGGGATTCTGCCTTCCCTGCTGTTTGTTTGGGTCTGTGTGTCCATCTTCTTGGTAGTGCAAACAGGGCAGATTCCTCTACTAAAAGAGGAAAGAGCTGCTGAGATGAAAGTAACTGCAGGAAATCAGGAGTTCTCCAAATGAGATTTAATCATCCCCATTGCTCTGTTCTGGACTGAATAGGACAGATAAGGTTCAGCTGCTCGACTGCCCTCTAAGAGGGCTGTGGGGCTGGTTGTGGAATGGGAAACTCCCACAGAGAGCATCTGTAGTAATTGTCAGCTACTCTGTGATGACCAGCCAGCCCAAATCCACTTTAATCTGGTGTCTTTATCCCTGCTCTTAAGCATGTGAATCCCTCACTTGAGAACTGGCCCAAACCAGTAGGGCGAACCTTTGGGGCAGACAGCATCTGGAAGTTGCATTGACCATGTTTGGTATGAAATGCAACTTGGTCTCCCTGGGGAGCCGAGTGGTCTGCAAGCATCGGGTTTCTGCAAAGACAACAACTTTTGCACAGAAGATGTATTCTGTAAACCCTTATATAGAGCTTGGACGAGTGTTTGCATCTTTTAAGCTACTTAAGGTGGAGCGTGTGCTTGAGAAGTAACACTGGTCCCCTATAAAGCCTTATCCAAACAAATGGCTTGGGTTGCGGCAGCTGGGGAGGAGGTGAGGATGACACACTGTTTGGGAGAGTTCTGCTTGTGCTCCTCCCGTATTAAGTTCTTTATTTAGTAGCCTTGCCAAAACGTGCAGGGCTGCACAGCATGTGGCTCTGGTGTTTCTGTGGGGCAGGGTGCAGACAGGTAGCTGTTCCTCAACAAGACCAGGATTGTGTTTCTGGTGCTTATGCAAGAGCCTGGCTTTTGCGAGGGATTTGGTGCTATTCCCCTAAGCCTGTACAAACAGAAATGCTTTGGCTCCTTTCCCCTCGCGCAGATTTCTGTGTCCATGGGATTTCTCCGCGTGAAGCAATCCTGGATGTGTAAGAGGGTGGGGAATAGCACTGAAGTGCCGGGGTGACGTGGGTGCTCGGGCTGTGGGTGGGTCGTGTCACAACAGCTCTGTGTGAGAACATGTCTTGTTCCTGTGGGGCAGGGGAAGGAACTGAAGCCTGATGTCTCCCGCTGGTCCCCAGTCCTCTCTGACTGGGTGCTTTAGAAAGGACAGGCTGTGTGGGCAAGGTGCTCCCCTGTGCTTGCACTGTGTGAGGATGGAGGTCCTGCAGAAGATGCTTTAGGGGCCTGTAGCTGGAGATGGGGAGAGAGCCACCAGTGCAGCCAAGGCATGGGATCAGTGGAGCTGCTGGAGGACTTAAGGTCTTTGCTTGGGCAGTGCTGTTGAGCTTCCCTGAGCTTTTAGCATCTAAAAGTGCCCTGGAAGCACAGGAGGGGGAAGCAAGGGATATTACTGGCTGACAGAGGAGCCTGCCTGCTGTGAGCTGGGGCTACTTCTGCCTCTAAGCTGCAAGAGGGCTGAGAGCCCTGAGCTGTGCAGTGCTCACCGGCTGCAACCTTGTTGTAGCTGTCCTACTTTTCTGCCTTGAAGTATGAAGGAGAAGTCTCTGTGCAGCACCACGTTGTGTCTGTGTGTCCCTATAGACAGCACAAATCCAACCCAGGAGCTGCTGGCAGGGGATTGCTCAGGGAGAAGGGGGAGGCTTCATGCTGTTTGTGGCCTGTTTGCTGGTTTAAAGCAATCATGCTTGGAGGCCGCCTGATTGGCAAAGCTGGTGTCTTGTTGATGATAGCTGTGTTTGGAAAGTAGTGCAGCATTATTAATGTTAAAACCGGTTTGGCTTGTCCTGCTGCCATTGATCCCCGAGGCCTGTTCTTTCTGCTCTTTGCCCAGTTTCTCATCTGTCCCTCCCAATCAAATCAAGACATCGCTCTGTGCACGTTTTACTTTATTTTACCTTCTAACTTGGAAAGCTCACAAGGCAGCTGAACGTTTAGAGCAAACCCTTGCTTTGTTCACCCTCCTTAAAACACAGAGCGGCAAAATCAGCGTCTTAAGGTGATGCCCCTTAGTCATGAATGGAAGGAACCCATGGCTTCTGGTAGCCAAGCCTAGAGCAGTTTAGCTGGATGAGATGCCTGTAATGTATAGAAAGAGTCTCTCAACAACAAGTGTACACCAGCTGGGGTGGAAGTTCAGGGGTGCAGTGAACAAGTGCATAGCTCTTGGGGTGGGAGTTCAGGGGCACACGGTCTTGTCTCATCCATGTGAGAGCCACGGAGGCACCCACACGGTTGGAGCCGTCACCGCTGGGGCACAGGCAGGGAGGCCGTGCTGCTGCCCAGTGCTCATCCCGAAGTGCCTGCCAGCTCCTAGGCTGGAGAGCACTTCTCTCGTTGCTCAGTTTTCCGAGCAGCTTACGCAAGAGGCACATCAGGGCTGCGCTGGTAGTTTTCGGGCTCAGGATAGCAGAGGCTCATTCACTCTCGGAAGTTCAGGCTGTTAGCCGACGAGATTGCTCCTTTTCCTGCCCCTCCTGTTATCTCCCAAGGCCTTGGTACTTTGTGGCCCTGCAGAGTCCTGTATCCAGTCCAACAACAGTGAAAATGTTTTTTTTTCCGGTGCGTTTTTCCCCCTCCCCTCTCCCCTCCAAGCCTCTGTTAATGGCTTTACTATTGCCTGTCGCTGTCTGAACATTTGCGGTGCAGAGGCCATTTGCTGCTCCCAAATGCCTGAAGTAGAGTTTAATGTGACCTTGTGGTTTTCCTGTGGTTGCTTACTGCCTTCTCGATAAACTCCTGCCCCACTTCACCACAAGCTGCTAACTTGGCTTTTGGAGTGATGGAGAGGAGGGATCCTGGCTGCTCTGCATACAGGTTTCAGCACAACTCCCGCAGCTACTTTTCCTCTGACTCCTGGTGCTGGTAAATGCTCTGCTGAAAGTGTGCTGGCTGCTGGAATCTACTTGCCTGTAAGTTAATGCCGAGTTGCGTTGTGTTTTATGTGTTGTGGTGTTATTCGAGTGGATGGATTGATGGATTGTGTTTAAAACCATCTTTTTTTCAATTCAGTGATAATAACTAGCAATAAGGGAAGTGTGATAACTGTGGTTCTGTGGTCTGCAATCTAAATGACTCGTAAGATTACTTGATTGAGTTATCGTGGCAAGCTGATCCTGCAGAACCCCCCAGCTATCACTTTGGCTAGGCAAACCAGAGGGACTGTCCTTCAAAACACTTCCTTGCTCTTGAGTTAACATTTACTCGCTTTAGTGCTCTTGTGTGCTTGCAGCTGCATTCTCCCACTCCTCTCCATACAGCTTGTTCCTTTATGCCCTGTAACAACAGCAGGGTTGTGCTGCTTTTGCACCCTTAAACTAGCAGCTAATGCAGTTGAAACACTACAAACCCAAACCCCGCGCATGCCTGACCTCAGGGCTGGTGTTGCAGAGCTTGTGTGGCTGTTCGTTTGAGCCTCGGTGGAATGCAAATGCTTTAGATTAAGGATTCAAATGGTCTGCACTAGAGTGAGACTCTTGTGATGAGACCGGGCTTGGTGGCTCTTGAATAGACAGGGCAGTCTGGTTGAAGAGTTTAACTTGTAATAAGCTACTGCTCGGAGGGGCTGTAAAAGATCATACATTAGTGAGTTGTTACTGCTGCTCCTCTAGATTGGCTCAAGCTTCTAGTTTTGGGTTTTGCTTTGTTTTTAAGTGTGTGGTTGTCCAGTAACGCTGCTGCCTCTGCCCAGCTCTGCTGCAGCGCCCTCGGCTTTGACTCGCAGTGGTCATGCTCTGAGTCAGGGTTTCTGGCACTTGCCTTGTCCCGCACCTCTGGAGGCCCTGCTGTCACCTCTGAGTAACGGCCCTGGCCCCTTACCCAATGCAGTGACTCAGGCTTCTGAGGAGCTGCAGCACAGAGGTGGATCTCTTCTCATGGCAGAGACTGTGCTCCCTTGGCACCAAGTGCCTTCACTGCTGCCTCTCTAATCTGCCTGGGGTTGTGCTTACGGTGGGTAAAAAAAGCCATCGGGCTCTGCCATATAACTGCTGCCCGGAGCTGAGTCGGTGTTGGCAAAGGCAGATCAGAAAATGGCCATGTCTTGAGCAGTCACCAACTTGCTCTGGCAGCTCTGTAGCTGCTGTGTTTTCAGGCAGTTGGAAATGAGAGCTGCACGGGGGAGAGAGGGAAGCAGCAGTGTTATCTGAAATGACTGAAAGCCTTCAAAGCAAACTGAAGGAGGGGAAAGTCTCAGAAGAGGGGGTTAAATACTTAATCCTGAATCCGGAGAAAATGTCAGCGTAGGAGGGGACAGCACACAAGATGTAGCTGTGTCCGTTTCTGAGGGCTGGCTGACTTCAAAAATACACTGCTTGTAAAAGTCCTATTTGTGCTGGAAATACACACTCTTGACAATTTTATCCTTAAATCCTTTGAGGCGGAGACTGTGCTTGTAAAATGCCAAAGGGCTGTTGTTAGACAAATTATTGGGATAACTTGAAAATCAAAGCAGTTAATTAAAATCTCAGAGAGACACTCCTTGGGGCAGGAAGGAGACTGGGAGACCCATAGCACAGTTATCCAAGCAGCTGGTGTCACGTCAAGCAAAAACAAGGCTGCCTCTTGCTTAAACAAATTGTGTTCTCTCAGGGAAAGCAGAGTCTGCCATGGGAAGGATTTCTTTCTTCTGATGTTGCTCTGTCTTAGCTGCTGAAGGGGAAAAGGTGTCTCCACCGCAATTCAGCTAAACCCGTGCTGCTGTCTGCTCTAAAACTTGAATACAAAGTGATGTGGCTTTGCCCCGTTTACCTTGCTGTGAGGCTCGCTCTGCCTCCTGCCCTTCAGCTGCCGTTACAGTCAAACTACAGCAGTAAAAAGAAGTGTTAACGAGCAGTAATGACTCTGCAAG
>JAVHNF010067081.1:0-10371 GCA_034783455.1 Micropsitta finschii | reverse complement strand
TGACCTGGTTTAGTGTGAGGTGTCCCTGCCCATGGCAGGGGGTTGGAACTGGATGAGCTTCAGGTCCTTTCCAACCCTATTCTATGTGAGGGGACAGGCCTGGTGCAGTGTGGCACGCACAGACCTGTGCACTCTTTCGTGTCTGTTCCAGGCACGTGGCATTAACCTGTCCTGTGTCCGGACCTGTGTGGTGGTTGCAGAGGAGCGGCCGCGCGTTTCCCTCACTCAATCCTTCTCCAAGCTCTTCAAAGACATTGGCCTGTCCTCGCGTGCTGTAAGCACCACCTTCGGGTCTAGAGTCAACGTTGCCATCTGCTTACAGGTAACACGAGTGCCTGTGTTGCGTCTGCTGTCGTATTCCCAGATCCGGTTGTATCCCACATCAGCCAGCTTCCCAAGCTGCACGTGCCGTGTGGAGCCCAACATTTGCATGGTAGAGAGCAGCTGGCACAAAGCTTAAACAACTTCTTTTCAGCTGCCAGGTTCTATCACAGATGCTCAAAGCAACTGAAAGGTGACATTGGAGAACTGTTTTATTTCCACTGACACAGTGACTCAGCCCCAGGGCTGAGAGCTGAGAGCACTTGGGCTGTATCCATAGCAGCTTCCCCCTCCCCAAAGGTGCATCTCACGCTGGTGTTCCACTCCGAGAGCAAAGAGCCTGTTTGGTGGAGGGTTTCCTTTAGTGCAGTGGGGAAATGGGAATATGGAGTTTGTTGCCACTGAGGAACCCCTGGAAGCGTTCATGAGCCCAGGCAGAAGTTCCCTTGGCTCTGTAGGTGCATTAATTCTTCAGTGTTCACTCTTCAGGGAACATCTGGACCTGATCCCACCACGGTTTACGTCGATCTGAAATCCTTGAGGCATGACAGGTACAGTGATTTACTTAATAACACCATGGAAAGCGATGTGGTGGTCCCGAGCAATCACCTCTCAGGACATTGCAGCTCTTTTCTTCTCCCCCACCCTGACAATGTCTTCTTTACCTTCAGAGTACGTCTGGTGGAAAGGGGAGCTCCTCAAAGCCTGCTGCTTTCAGAATCTGGGAAGGTAATTTCATGATAGAATCACAGACTATAGAATATCCTTCCTAGGTATGATTGTACCTAGAGGCTGGGCACGCAGCATCTGCTGACCCTGTGTTTCTTGTACCCCCACTCTGATGTGGATGTGTAGCTAGGAAAGGTGGCATGGAATGAGAAAGGGGGATAACTGGTTACAGCGTTCCTTAGGGAAGTTAGTTTGATTTATCACAGAATCATCATAGAATAGTTCAGGTTGGAAAGGACCTGAAGCTCATCCAGTTCCAACCCCCTGCCATGGGCAGGAACACCTCCCACTAAACCAGGTCACCCAAGGCTTTGTCCAACCTGGCCTTGAACACCACTGGGGGATGATGAAGCATCCATTGATTCAGGAGCATGCTGTGGGGAAACAAATCAAAGAGCTGGTAAAAGGAACCCCACCAAAGTGACTGCTGTCCTGTCTTTGAAATGAGCATTTCAGAGACTTCCTGTATTGAGTTACTGGAGCTCTTACTCCCTTCTTTAAATGGATTAATGAAAAGATATTTCCAGTAGTTTTTAATACTGAATTCTACAAAATTGAGGTCTAGCAAGATTTGCAAGCCTAGAATGCCTTACCTTTTGGGGCTATTGAGTCATGAAATCCATTCATGCCATTAGCTTCCACCCCATCCTCAGTGTGCGTGTCCTCGCATGTTTGATACCTGGTTGTCAGTGCCGTGGGTGAGATCACACCTTTCTGGAGGTAAAGGAACAGCCTTTGTGTTTCAGTTGTGCATGAAGGTGATTCCCACACGGATCACAATATTCCTTCCTGTGCTCTTTAGATCTTACCTGGAGTCAAAGTGGTCATTGTCAACCCCGAGACAAAAGGGCCCCTTGGAGATTCTCACCTTGGGGAGGTAAGTGCAGGTTTCACCATCTGGGCAGCTTCTGCTGCCTCTGAGCTGCATTCTCCCTTTGCAGTTATGCAAGCTGCTGCTGCCAGGCTGTGAGTGGTCCTTTGTGCAGCTCCTTGTGAGCTGAATTAGGGCTGCGCAGAGTTTGGGGGGGTGATGTTACTGTTGGGTGTCAAGGCAAGAAAGCTTACGAGAAAGGCAGGCTGATTCCACCCTAAACCTTGAATAATGGCTTACGAATAAGCTCATTTACATTTTGCTTTCTTTACCTTGATTACACACCGGTGTATTTGATCTTAGGAGGTTATTATCCATTTATGGCCTTCACGTGTTATAAAACCCCACAGTTCATTTGCTCAATCCTCAGCTTACGAGACTCAATCTGCAAGATGCATTTTTAAGATTCTCCAGGGTATTTGGAGGCTTGAGCTAAATGCAAACCATTTTGGATCTGGAAAACCTTAGATAAAAAGAGAATCTTCTTGTTACAGTTTACTACCTGCCTCATTGTAATACTCAGTGATGCTCTGGCTTTGCAGTGGGTAAGGTCTGACTGGTTTCCCACTTCCTGCACAGATTTGGGTCAACAGTCCACACACAGCCAGTGGCTACTACACTATCTACGACAACGAAACCCTTCAAGCTGATCATTTCAACACTCGGCTGAGTTTTGGTGATGCTGCTCAGACCCTTTGGGCTCGGACCGGTTACCTTGGGTTTGTTCGCCGCACAGAGCTCACAGCTGCCAGTGGAGGTATGGCACAGATTAAACTGCAGCCTTGAAACGAAGGTGATGAGTTTCCATTCACACTGTGTAGATGGAATGCTTTGGCTTGGAAGAGACCTTAGAGATCTAGTTCCACCTTCCACTAGACCAGGTTGCTCCAAGCCCCATCCAGCCGGGCTTGATCCGCGTGATCTGGATCCAAGAGACACTTGATTTATCTTTGATGATTCCATGTATTATCTGACATTCCCTGTTTCCATAGTACAGCACACTCCATGTCCCACTTCTCCTCTCTAGAGCGCCATGATGCACTGTATGTTGTTGGAGCACTGGATGAGACTTTGGAGCTGAGGGGGCTGCGCTACCATCCGATTGACATTGAGACTTCGGTATCTCGGACGCACAGAAGCATTGCTGAATGGTAAAACAGCCAGGAAAACTGGATTCATCCTGAGCTAGCTGAAATGTAGCTATGGTCAAGCAAAGACACAGGGTTTAATAGAAAAACAATGGGCAAATTGAGGTATTTTCTGTCATCAGCAAGACATGAACCTCGCTTCCTCTCTGTAGGGCAGAGTAATACTGGGACTGACTGACTCAGTGTTTTCTCACAGGCCTTAATTCAAAATAGAAATGATCATTTCCTCCTTTGTGCTGTAAAAACCCATTTACATTTGAGTTGGGGAAAGCAGCATTTAGTTCTTATGTCACACTAAGCAGTACTGAGATACATCGAACTGAGCTTTGACACATCAGGGCTAGATCGTCTTGGAGCTAGGTGGCTTGGAAACGCAGCCCAAAGCGGGTGCTAAACTCCATCTGAGGATAAAGAATGTTGGATCTTTGTGAACATAACTGGGTTTTCTGTCTGTCTGTTCTTCTCTCTGACTTTCAGTGCTGTATTCACATGGACCAACTTGCTCGTGGTTGTCGTGGAGCTGTGTGGCTGTGAACAGGAGGCCCTGGATTTAGTCCCTCTGGTTACAAACGTGGTCCTGGAAGAACATTACCTGATTGTGGGAGTGGTGGTGGTGGTGGATCCTGGAGTTATCCCTATCAATTCCAGAGGAGAGAAACAACGAATGCATCTCCGTGACAGCTTCCTGGCTGATCAGTTAGACCCCATATATGTAGCATATAACATGTGATGTGTATGAGGGGGGGGGAAGTGATGTTCAGCGACTTTGTGGGACCACTAAATGACAGGAGGTGGCTTGAGAACTGAAGCTGGTGAAAATTACTAATACTTGATACCAAGTTTGAGATTGCTGCCACATTCCCTTCATGTCGTCCCCATTGAACTACCAAGGGGCAGAAGGAGATGTGGTAGACAATGGAGAACTTCTGTAACAGTTTACTGCAATATTAGCTTTATAGCAAATGCAAAGTGTGTGAGCTACAAAATCCCTTAAGGCCTTTACAGTAGTGTTACTTTTTTCATCTGTTGTACATATTTGTATTTTTATCTAATACCGGTTTAGGATTCTATAAGGGGAGGGTTTATTTAGTTAAGATAATAAACTATTAAGAAAAGGGTCATCAGAGTTCTGCAGTTCCCTGCTCTATAATGTCCTTTGCATCTGGACTGGAGCTGTTCATCCCATGGGATCACACAACCTGGTTAAAATTGTGCCATGACCAAACCAATAACGTCCGGAATCGGAGAGCTACTTATTCCTATAGATATTTCTTGAATTTAAAGAAGAATTTTGCCTATATTTTAAATATGTAAATATTATTATACATAATTCACTTAGAAAATTAACTTGGATAATGATGACGGCTGAAGGTAGACATTTTTAAGGACGAGTAACTTTTGTGGTCCTTAGAATTCCATTTGGTTAGACGACTAATGTGAGCTAAAGACCCCTTTCACAAGCTTCCTTATTTCAGTGTGTAGTCTTTTATTGCTGGCCAGACGCGTGTCATAGCATGCAGAAACCTATGATTCCAAAGCACATCTTCCTAACAGAGGCTGAATTGAAACAGTAACGTGGAATTGGGCTGAAATCGCAGTGCAAGTCTTAAATGCTTAACAGAAAGGATGCACCCGAGGGACTGCCTCTGCCTCATCCTGCATCACCTTGTGTTTGAAGGGAAGTCCATTAGACTGACACAGTTAAACTCGGTGTTTGTGCAGTTCAGCCACTGCTCCATGTAGTTCCCTCTGGGAAGAGCAAGAAATACTGTAAATAGGCTTTAATGTGGGAGGCAACAACCTGGGTTTCCTCAAAACAGTCACTAGAAAGAATGAGACGATGCTGGGGTTGAAGTTGAATTCATTTTTATCTCTTTTTATCTCATTTTTATCTTAGAGGAGGCCCCAGAAATGAGACAGAGCAATTCTGGTAAAGACACTGTTAAATAACTGTCATGGAAGTTAATATCCCAGCCTTCAAACACTTTCCACATTCCTAAATGTCAAGAAACAGAAGCCTTAGAGTAGCGCATGTAAGCTCTTACAGTGAGGAAGCAATTGCACAGTGGGCTGAGGTGTTTAAGCTTTGACTCAAAAATCACCTTTCTTGCATTTAATACTTCATCATCTTGTAAGAACAATTAAATTCCTGTGTATGTTAAGGAAATCAGATGCTGGAAGCAATGGGAGCTGATACCAGACACTGCAACAGGGGGGGTTTTGAGTCAGAAGTGGTCTCCAGTGTAAGTGAACTTGTTAAGACGTTCCAAATGACCTCATTCGAAGGTTGGAGGCAGTTTGCCATCGGTTTATAGGCTGAACTCTGAAGACCCTGTGGCAGCTGGAGCAGAACTCAGTGTATCTGCAAGCAAAACAGACCTCCTGATGCACTGTTAGCTCTTTGCTGAAGGCAGGAGTGTTCCAAATGCTATTCCTGAAACCTCTTTGGTGAGAGAATAGACTCAGACACTGGAAGTTATTATGGCAAGTGTAGACTTGAGTTGCTTGCAAACACTTCAGTTTACCTCCTTGAACCATGTCTGTATCCACCACAGTGGTCAGGCAACGTGGGAGATGCTGTTTTCATGGGGAGGGAGGTGGCCCTGGGACCAGTGCACTTGGTTTAAGGGTGTGAAGGGCACCAAAGCGGTTCTCCCTTTTTAGCCAGCAAAGTCTTGTTGTTCCATGACCATCGCTCTTTGTATGTGTTTTGCAGTGCAGCTTCACTTCCTCGTTGCCTGTTTCTGATGGTCTTCACCTTTTTCTTCCTCAAACTGAAGCGTTTGGTGACTTGTTTCCACGAATCCGTTGTCCGTTGAAGTGGATTTTAAGTGCAGTTTTAGGATTGTCTTTTATTTTTCCTCGTGATATTTCAGCTATAAGAAAAATGCATGTATTAATTCAATCAAAGATCCAAAGTCAAAAGGATTGGCCTTCCAAAATGGCTTTTTAAAGACATACTGGATTATTTTGGGTCTTTTTTTTTCCTTGTTTTCATTGGCATAGGTATTAACGGCTTCTCTTGGTTTGGGGATTTCTCTTGCAAGTTTACTGGGTGCTCTTCACCTTTTCTTCTGGCATGTTCCATTTCTCTGCCTTGGAGAACTGCAAGTTTACAGTCCTGCCCCTTGAAGGAGAGCACATTCCATCCCTGATCTCCAGTAAGTGACACACAGCAGCTGGCCAGTTTGGACTTTGCTTCTGTCCATGTTTGGCAGAGTGAAGAGCAATGTCCTGGAGAGGAGGAAGTACGGAGCTGTGACTCTGGAGACCACGCATTCCAACTCCGGCTCTGCTAATGACTTACCACAAGGCCTTCCACGGGTCGTTTCACTCACTCCTTCCGTTTCTTCCTCTGTAAAGGGGGATCTTATCTAATCCTTACAACATCCCTGTGAGGTAACTAACTGTACAGCACTAAGTGCTAACTATTTCTCATTGCAAGCCTCTTTGAGGCTGGGCTCAGTTTGTTCTTCCAAACTGGTGATCATTTGGTTGTCAGGGAAAAGCTGTCACAAGATGCAGCCATGGTGCTTTAGAGAACAAACTCAGTCACTTGGCAGGGCCACTGGGTTCAGAGCTGGATGCTTTCCCCCAAGTGCTGACTCAAGCCTGGAATCCCAAGCAGCAAACTCTCCACACCAGTTTGACTTTGCAGCTTGTGCAGAAGGCAAAAGTATTCCCTGCCATGGCCCATCCGATTCCATGCTAACAGCTGCAGTGAAACTTATAAACCTAGGAATTCCTAACGCTTTGAACTAAAGGAGTTTGTATGTCTTGCTGTTCACGAGTATTCCCTAAGCAAAAGATGTGGGTACAGGTAACTTCAAGCCCTGTCTTGTTAGAATTTGCACTGCATTTCTGCTCTAAATCAATGTAGTTCCGATGTGTCACGCTAACTGTCCTACAGATAAGGTTGTAAAAACGAGATGCATTTTAGCCCTAGATGGAGTTTTGCTTTCATTTCTGTCAAGCTCTCTGCCATTGTCAGATTCAGGCTGCAGCGTTATGTAATTATGTATAAAGGTTTTATTTATTTCAGATTAGATTAGCTCTATGTTTTTAACACCTGGCTGGACAGTGTTCCATTAACGCATTGATTGTGTTTCTTTTGTCTTGTGTTAATAAATATCGATGCCTGATTTGCTTGCTTAGTGCTTCATCTGCTCTTTCTCTTCAAGGATGTTACTGTAAGGAAGCAACCATGGGTTAAGGAAGGGGACAAGCTCTAAGTATTATGGGAAATGCTTTATGGCACTTGTATGAAGAGATCTTGTGAGATGTGTCTGAAGGGGGGCTATAGGGGTGCTGGGGATGGACTCTTCATCAGGGACTGCAGGGACAGGACAAGGGGTAATGGGTTCAGACTGAAACAGGGGAAGTTTAGATTGGATCTAAGGAAGAAATTCTTTACTGTGAGGGTGCTGAGGCACTGGAATGGGTTGCCCAGGGAAGCTGTGAATGCTCCATCCCTGGTGGTGTTCAAGGCCAGGATGGACAGAGCCTTGGGTGCCATGGTTTAGTGTGAGGTGTCCCTGCCCATGGCAGGGGGGTTGGAAGTGGATGATCTTAAGGTCCTTTCCAACCCTGACTATTCTGTGATTCCATGATTCTATGATTCTATTGTTCATTCCTGATTAGGCAAACGTGACCTCTGACAAATTTGCAGACACAAAATCATGAGAGCTCTGAGCATCACAACGCCTTCTACACAGCTGCAGTTTTCACTCCAGTTTTCTTTAAATGGCTCCTTTTGCAATCTCAATTTAAATGGGTTAATTTAGAGTCTGGGCAACATCCAACAAATCACTTTGGAGACTGTCCCTTAAAAGTGCCATGCCAGCCCTGAAGCTTTGCTTTCCCTGGGCTCTTCTCGCCAGATCTTTTCTCAAAAGGAAACATAACAGTGATGCGTAATTGCAAGGAATTGGGAAATGCAGCATCCCTCAGTCTTCCTGAATGCAAACCTTTGCAGAACAGGCAATATCCAGTGAGCAGGTTTCAGAAACGGAATTTTTTGGCTTTGGTATGCTTTTATTTGGAAGCCCTGCAGAGAAAACTATTAAAAATGAATTAAAGCTCCTGAATGAAATGATACATAATCTGGAGTCCAAAAGAATCAAAGTTAACATCACTCCACATCACTGGGTGGCTCTGCATGCTCATTAAATACAGTCTTTAACTACCCAGTTGCTGTTCTTCCCTTGCTTCACATGTGTGATGAGAGCAAGGGGGCTCTCTGGAGCACTGCCCTATTGAACACAGAGCTGGGTGTATGCAGACTAAGGCAGCAGAGTAGGGCTGAACATAGCTACTGAACAACTCAGCTGATGGACAAGCACCGTCCACCATGCAAAAAGAGGAAAGAGAAAGCCTGGCATGTCATCATGCAATTAGGGACTGTGAAAACCAGATAACCAGTGCCTCGTTACCCCAGGAGAGGACCTAGCCCTGAGTTATACTGTGTATTCATACAAGGAGGAAAAATCAAAGTATCACCTCATTTCACTTTTAAACTTCTGATCATGTAAGTGCTCCTCTAGATGATTTCTACCTTCTTTTCTCAGTGTTTCTTACTAAGGAACAGCATTTTCCTGGCTTACAGCAGTAGTATTATTACTGATGCTACGTCTTGAAGGGTTGTCAAGCATCGGAACAGGCTGCTCATGGAAGTGGTGGAGTCACCATCAATGGAGGTATTTAAAAGACGTGGCACTTAGTGACAGGGTTTAGTGGTGGGCTTGGCAGTGCTGGGGTAATAGTTGGAGTCAACGATCTTAAAGGTCTTTTCCAACCTAGCTGATTCTATGATTGCAATTCCTGTGAACCGGTATTCACTGTCCTATTTCTGCTGCCAGTTTTGTAGTGGTGGAAGGTAACTGCTTTCAGCATAATTTCTCCAGCCTAATACAGATAGAACTAAATGTGACAAGAAATATGACATGAAATACAGAAGTGCACAGGTTTGCACTTCTTTAACTGTTAGATAATTGGCTTCTGTTTATATAATGGGAAATATTCTTCTCCTAAAAGACCTTTGTAAACTCTCCTTTTTCCTAGACAGGGAGAACTACAGGATTTCAAGCAGGTGCTTTCACTACACACAGACTCATGAACGCACTCCTAAAACGTCATCCTCCATAGTTTATTCAACACACAGGATAAATAGGATTTCTATGAGTGGCCCCAGTCATGAGTAGATGTAAAGCCAGGCAACATTAAAAGCAATTTCACAGCTGCTCCAGTATTACAAGTTCTTTGTAAATAAAGTGAACGTTATGTCAAAACAGCTGTAAAAGTGATTTTACTGAGTCACTGGGCACGAATACCATGTAACTTAACCTTTAATTATCCTGCAACTTTGTAGATTCCACTAATAAAGGACATGTGGCAGCAGGATATTTACAGATTCCGACAGGTTTCTATGGAATTACACTTAGGGAGATTTGTGGTGCATGTCCTGTGCAACTGTTATGTCTTTATTTCGGTACACTGCACTCTTGAATCTCGAAGGCATCCATCCCCTCATTCACCACCACGCCTGGCAGCCACTTTGCGTTCATTTCAGTGGAGGCTGTCAGAGAGCAGACACAAATCCTAACACTCATCATCCCTAAAAGCTTTGACTTCTGCTGTTTTTCTTACTGCTCTTTTCCCTGAAGGGTAGTAAAAGTCTTTTAGATTGAAAATAACATCGTTGTGCCATGTGTGGAAAAATCAGAGCTGGCTTCAAAAGTGGCTTTAATGTAACCTGAGCTCCTGTTTAGGTGACAGCAATAGCATCCTTACAAGCTCTGAACTGGGACTAGGAATAAGAATCCGATTTCTACAGCAGTTAAACTTGCTCTGTGCCAATCATAGTCCAAAACAAGTAGAAACTGAGGTTGCCCATGGCACAGAGCTTCGTGGCTCCAAATCTTTTGGTGGGAGGATCTAATGGTTAAGCTTCTTTGAATGGAAGAGGCTCAAGGCTTCTCAGCAATGTTGGTACATGTAGTTTTGCTGCCCACAGAGCAAGGACAAAGCTTGACAGCAGTATTTGGTAGAGCACCAGGGGCAAGTTGGAAAAGTCATAGACTCACAGGAAGGTTTGGGCTCAAACGGACCTTAAGGATCACCTAGTTCCCATGGGCAGGGACATTTTCCACTAGACCAGGTTGCTTCAAGCCCCAGCAAAAGTGGAAGTCCAGGAGGTTTTGCTGGGAAGTCCCCAGGGACAGTGAGTGGCAGCATGAAAGACACATTCTGGCTGTAGTTCGGTGCACACACTGTACTGTGGAACATGATTGCATTATAGAGAGC
>JAVHNF010067079.1:0-19507 GCA_034783455.1 Micropsitta finschii | reverse complement strand
TAGTAAATAAAATTTTTGTTGAATAAAACTGTACCGTAGATCTCTTCCTCTTTCAAAAGAATACTTTCACACTTGCTCACTCTAAAATAAATTCTGTTTAAAACAAACTAATCAGAACAATAGCAAAGTTCACTAAAGTTTAAAGCAAGAAGTTACTTTCAGTTGTCTTCTATTTACAAATATTGTTTTGAAACAAAACCAGAACAGTATCTCCAGCACTGATGCCTCCTTTCCTTAGAAGCTAAAACGAAGTCAAGTTTTTAATTTAGCTCTTGAACAATTAAACCAATAATGATAACAGATGCACCCTTTATCAAGGCTGAAAAGACATCCTGCTGTGCCTATTCATCAAGAACATGAGGCTATTACAACAGAGATAGTTTAAAACTCTTCAGTCTTGATTATGCGAGCGGAAAGTGAAAAATGTCTCATCCTTCCATACAGCTGGAGCCCCTTTTGCTGTCTTTCGTTCCTTTTAGGGAGAAGTAACAAGTATAAAGTAAGACTAGTAGTTAAAGCATAGCCAGGTCAAACGATGTGATTACTGCTCTCCAGTCAGCACCTGGGAGACACATCTGGAGCACTCCATCCAGCCTCCCATTCCCTTGAACATGAAAGACATTGATGAAATCGAGCTCATCAAACGGAAGGCCACCACAACAGTGGGAAATTGGAGAAAGCGCTGTATGGGAAGAGGCTGAGAAAGATGAATTTGTTCTACAGACTGAAGAGACTGTTCAGATGGTAGGTGATTGCTTTCCTCTACTACCCAACAGCAACCATTTTGCTGTTGCAAATGTTTTAGACTGCGCTAGGAGGACTAAGGTGCAACACTTGTAAAATTCCTGGAAAAGTCAGATCTGCTGACACAGAGAAATTAGAAAGAGTATACATTATTGACTTCAGTATCATAAAGCAGCTAGGCTTAGTCTTTGGAATGGTCCCTCCCAGAACACCAGCTAAACCAATGCTTAGGAGTTTACATTACCTAATCGGGATGAAACGCAGGCACAAACATTTCTTGTGGGCTTTCAGCAGCCACAAAGGTAAATAAACTCTAGCTCTTCAGTGGGATCATTAATAAACAGGGCTTTCTCTCACAGTACAGGAGAAGGTTCTCCAGTTCCTGCACAAAATTTCACTCCATAGCTATCTTTATGAAAAGAAAAGGTAACAATTCCATTTCAGCAACAACAGATGTATTTGCCACCAAAAGAAATGAGAGAAAAGTAGTGGAAGACTAAATGCATTCAAAACCCAAATATAATTTTGCCGAGGCTTTTTGACTCCATGTAATAAGTATGATGGGAAGAAGGAGAACTCTTATTAATAGCACAGAAAGCAGAAGGTCCCTTGAAAAACTACTGCTGGCTCGAGTTAATGACTGCAAATGGAACGTGTCCGGTTGTTTATTGATTATACCATAGTATTTAAGAATACCCTTACATATAAAGCAGCAGGCTGGGAAAGTGATATTGATTTTAGCTTGATAATTACAATCCAAATAGTCCTTTTGTAATACAAAGCTTTATTCAATAAAATATTTACAATCAAGTTCTTTGGGCCATACAGTACAAATAATTACCACCCGTGATCTCAGCAAAAAACGGAGATACTACCAAAATACTAGTCACTGTCTTCACCACTGCAGAACACAACTACATATTCCAAGCTTCCTATTCACACTCAGTAAATAATCAGACTCAACTGTGAGAGATACTTAGAAATCCCACTGAGTTTAAAAGGTACTATCAACATATTAAATATTTACTATTTTTTAATTCCCACTAGCCTACACTACATTGCCTTAAATACTATTGCACTCAGTACAGTGGGCTAGGTGTATAAAACCAAGACAGATACAAACACAGGTAAACAAACAGTTGATTTATTCCTATTACAAAGTACTTTTTTCTGAGAGAACAGTTGGTACTCTAATTAGAATGCACTAAAAAAGAATGATTGATAATTCACCTAAATGCTACCTTTTCCTTATCATCATCTGCGTTATGATTAGCTGTAATTAGAGATGACTTTCCATTAATTTAAATAAATCTGCAGCCACTTAATGAAAAATAGTCTGAGAATGTTTCTGTCTCCATTTCTCAGCAGGGAGGGTCAGGAGGCCATTAGAATACTAAATCTGAATGGCCATAAAACAGCATTCAGGATAAGGAAGGATATTTTATTTTTATCTAGCACACTGACAATGAAATGAAAATACACTCAGTATATTAATTCTCATTCAAAATTGAAAGTAAGTTTAAAATAACATATTCTAAGATAAGCTGCTCCAGTATAGGATGGATGTCTAGGTCCAAATAATCCTTTCTTAGATACTGGCTGTCAGGGTTCAGACAAGGTCAGTTACCATGAATCTTTTTGGCAATAAAATAACATTTTTTTCACTCAATATATTAAATATTAATACTCTTTATACAATATAATTAATGTACAATGCCTTGTAAAAACATAAATTGCTGACACATTTGCTCCAAAATATATACGTTGTCTTCAGAAGCTAAAATCGCTTCCCCACTTTAAATCACTTTTTGCCTTTACTCAGGAATGTAATGCTGCAGAAATAAAGCAAGCAAAAATAGCCAGGAGAGCATTGGCACCATGCTGGTCTGCTCCACTATAGTAGAGAACAATCCAGCTCCATCTCTGAAACCACACATCGGAGTCAAACATTCTCCTGAGCATCACATCAAGCAAAGAACTGGAGCTTTGTCACTCCTCAAAAGCGTATTCCATACACTGTTAAAACTGAAACTTTAAATCTTTTTTAAAAGGCAATACCATGAAGCCTGTCACTTGCCGTCACCATAGGAGTAATTTAACTTATACCAGAACACTGTTGGCACCCTGAGTTCTACCCTGCAAGAAAAATAAATACAATTTGTGACAGAAACTAATATTTCTAAGTCAAAACCATTTTTCTAAGGTATGAAGTAATATCAGTATGTTTTTACAACATACATCATTTGTTAAGGATCGAATTGGAATGGCATATGAAGTTTCTTACATCTTCTAAATTTGTTCAGTGTATTAACTATTTCCCTGATTTATGTACTCAGATGAAATGCTGGTGATGAGATCTTCAGCTGTGGTACAAGAAAATCTCTTCACTCTAATGGTTCTACTTTATACTTTCTTTAAATCATAGAATGGTTAGGGTTGGAAAGAACCTTAAGATCACCTATGTCCAGCCCCTTGCCATGGGCAGGGATGCCTCACACTACACCATGTTGCCCAAGGCTCTGTCCAGCCTGGCCTTGAACACTGCCAGAGATGGGGCATCTACCACTTTTTTGGGCAGCTTGTTCCAGTGCCTCAGCACCCTCACAGTAAAGAACTAACCTGAACTTCTCCTGTTTACGTTCAAATCCATTACCTCTTGTCCTATCACTCCAGACCCTGATGAAGAGTCCCTCTTGGGCATTATTGTAGGTCCCCTTGAGATACTGAAAGCTGCTCTGAAGTCTCCACGCAGACCAGCCCCAACTTTTTACAGGTAGAAATGGGAAACTATGAATTTACAAATTAGAAATGCTCATCAAATATTTTGTCGATAACTGGCACAATGGTATTCATCCTCATTTTATTTCATAAATGCTAATGAGAGTCCTTCAAGAGGAAGTCTGAATGTTATTTTTATGCTATCAATAGAGTCTAAAGCTACCTGGAGAAGCATTTACCCTTCCATGGTCTTTATAAGTTCTAACATGTTACAGTACTTATAAAATCACTAAGGCTCTTCCATTTAGCAATGCTTTAGAACTTGAATTAGTACTTTTTCAAATCACACAGCAAAGTTCATTTAAAACAATAGTACATTAGTTCTAGTTGCAGTGGTACTTGTTAAATGCCCAGTTAACGAGAAACAAACCAGAATCTGTAATTTGCATGTAGGTTATTTCACTGTTGACAAATCCAGGCTTTTTTATATTTGTGCCCAAGCTCAAGAAACCATATCAAAATACACCTCCAAATACTGATGGTTTTGATCATCTGAGAGGGATCATCTTGAACTGAAGTATGTACAGGAGATGAGGAAATGCACAAGTGGCATGTCT
Organism: Micropsitta finschii; assembly: GCA_034783455.1. Taxonomy (NCBI): domain Eukaryota; kingdom Metazoa; phylum Chordata; class Aves; order Psittaciformes; family Psittacidae; genus Micropsitta; species Micropsitta finschii. The sequence goes on along the minus strand of JAVHNF010067079.1, from coordinate 15,428 downwards.
GTGATTTCAGTTCAGCACTTCAGTCAAGGTGAATTCTCAGTGTGCAGCATCTTTAAAAATCCAGTCACTTACTCAGGCAACTGTATCTCGGTGTTAAATTTAGACAGGCATGTATTTATATGAACATTATAATTTATCTCCACAATGCTTCTAAGATGCTGCACACTGTAAATTTTTTAGGTGCTGCTCTTGCTCTACCTGTTATAACAGCCCTGTATTTTAGACAAAAAAGAACTGCTGTATTTTGCGTTTCCATGTGTTCACAAATTATTCCAGAAAAGATGACAGTACCCCTCTAAGATGCCACACCAACCAGGTTCTCATTTCTTAAAATGATTACTCCTTATTAAACGACAGAAAAAAAGAGGGCGGAGAAATAAAAAGTCATTTTAAAAGCTGCAGAAAATACTATTGGATCAGCATTTAAAAACAAGCCCAAAAGACATACAGACTCTTATCAGAGCTTCAAGCAGAGGCCAAAAGGCAGAACATCTCTCTCTTGCTTTTCAGCTTTTAATGGAGGATTTAATACATATTCTCAAAACAACTGTTAGGTTTCTCTTATAAGACAGACACAGAAGCAAGCTCATGTGATGCACAATTATTTAAAGACCAAATACCAGGTCCCCTGAGAAAACTTGTGAAGGCATCAGTTTATGGCAAGGAAGAAGGCAAATCAGCTTCCAACCTCTCTGCTGGTGCACCAGCAGTACAGGTAAGTCTCATTTAATCTGCTGCTTTGTACAGGAGGTTTCAGGTACTACGGCAGTATACAGTAAAGAAAAGTTCAGTATGTATGAAGCAGTTTCAGCACTGCCTTTACAGTGCTGGGCCAAGAGATATAAAAAGACCCGATTAGCATCTGAAATCACCCTTTCAATATAACAGCCAAACATACAAGCAATCTCTCTACTCTCTTGGTAGCAATTCGGTATCACCTTTGCAACAGCAATGCAGCTTTGAAACAGCACTTAAAACTTCACTGCTTCCTTGCTAATGCTTATGTCAAGCCATAAAGGTGTAAGTAAGTTCAGACAGAGAAGGGAAAATTCTCTTTGTGAAGAACACAAGCAGAGAACTGCTTCCACAGCTGATTTTTGGCCACAAGTCCTTGCAAAAGTCTAAAAACTTCCGCCTCAGGCATTTTACTCCTGCTGGGGGCTCAAATGACTCTTCTCTAACTGGTTCTTACACAACCACCAGGAATCTTCACAAGACTGTGGCATGTTCCTGTATTAGACAAAAACATCCAGATCAAAGTTCAGAGGTTATTACTTCCAGCTGACTTCTTTTTCCAGCTCAACGGGTCCAGTTTAGAAAAGGACAAAATCAGTGACCTTATAAATAATTTTATTTATTTTTTTATAGTCTGGGTTCATCTTGTGGAGATAGGTCTGGCATTCTAGTAGACAAAGCATTTTAACACACATCTTTATTTTGCCTCATGTCCCACAAGCAAGATAGCATATTAAAATTACTAGAGAGAATTTCTCTGTATGGAATACAGCAGGTATTCCAGGTATGTTCTGAGCCAGATATAAACCAGTTACAGTTTGGAACTACAAAGGCAGACTAAGGCAGTGCGAACTTGTTAGTTTGGGAAGTTAACACACATGTTATGTATTAGAAACTACAAAACTCTTAAGGAAAACTCATCTCTAAACCTATATTCAGGTAATAACATTAAAAAATAATTTCAGAGAACCTGATTACTCGATCGAACAAGTTCATTTTCACTGTTCTTTATCTTGGCTTTAACCATAAAAGAACGTATCTTACTATGGGAAGAACACCTCTTGCACCTTGAAGCTTCTATAATTCTTCTCTGAATCACAGAATCATAGAATAGTTAGGGTTGGAAAGGACCTTAAGATCATCTAGTTCCAACCCCCCTGTCAAGAGAAAGGACACCTCACACTAAACCATTCCACCCAAGGACTCATCCAGCCTGGCCTTGAACGCCGCCAATCTTTAATATGTCCTATCATATATGCCTAAAGCAATACAGTATTAAACACCATTTCAAAAGTGTGAGTTTACCATGTGTATTGCACTCAGTGTCTGCTCTAATGCGAACCTTTTACTGAAGAAATCACATGCTGTATAAGATACAAATGATCAGTTTATACAAATGTATCAAGCATCAGTATTCTGGTCATAGTAAGGACAGACAATATTTATTCTGGAAACTTGAAAAGAAAAAGAAACCGACAGAGAAGCCGGACTGAGAACAAAGATAACAGCAGCACTATGCTGATCTGCCTTCAACTCCCTACAGTCCAGTGAGAAAAAGGTTAATTTCCCATATTACAACTGTTAGCTAAGCTGTTGATGACTCTACCAATGTTTGGATCACATTCCAAGAGTTTAAGAGTTATAGTTTACCAATGATGCTATGGTCTTCACAGTACCTTTGTAGAGTTTTATGAAACAGACTCAGCTGGTGCATAGAACTTAGTCTCATTATTTGAATGCAAGGCAGTACACTGTAATCTGTCTGTTTTCCAATGTATTAGATTAACATTTATCTCTTTAAGCACACAGCTTATCTGTCAAAAAAATCCTCTACAGTGTCTGGAGCTGTGTCTCCAAAGAGAGTGTCCTAGTTCCACACAGACTATTATTTAGTGTCCCAATTTTCTTCACTTTGATAAAGGATAAATCTATTCAGTTCTGACAAGTTGATTAACAACAATCAGCATATTTTCAGGAAAACAGATCAGCTATTCCCAGAAAAACTGCAAAACTATTCTCATCTATTTTTGACATAGCAGAAATGTACATCAATTCCAAATATGAATGGCAGTGATAAAGTCAAAGCAGAACTCAAGTAGGGCTCCTTGTGTAAGAATTACACCTGCTAGCAAGTATTTTCATGCTTCAAATGCATGACTTGACCCCAAAATTGTTCTTTGAAAGATGAAATATTTTCTACAGTTTCTAAAGCTTTCATTTCAACATAAATCTAACCTTATAACCACAAGAATCATCTCCACAAACTAGGTTGAAGCTGTTTCATTATATTAGCAAGAGTAAAAACCAGGCATTTGTCTTTGCCTTTCCAATTTCTAATCTCTTCTGCCATAATAATGTGTAACACAAGTCAACCCATCTCTCCACCAACCAGCGGCTGTACCTCTCCTCATCCACTTCCCTATGCTTGTTTTTATTGCTGCATCATGAATTATTGGGTCGATTTGGACTTGCTCATTCACACAAAACTCCACTGCTTTCCAATTAATCCTAGAATAGGATTCAGAAGCTGCACTGCTTCACAATAAATCTGGTTCAAAAGGGTATGGTTTGGCACTCACATAAACTATGGAGTTTCTCATCCACACCAAACTGAATATTAAAAATCTGAACTTCTAAACCTGTTATAATCATCTGCACAGAGATACAGTTACAGTACCAGAACATAAATATTTTAACACTTAAATCATGTAATATTATTAATATAAGAATGTTATATATTAGATTGCTATATAATACATATATCACTGTTAGATTAGCACTGCTGTTGTTGAAAAAGCAGAATACTATTAATAATAAACTGAGAGATGTGCAGCATATGATTTTTGTTTATGAAATTATATAAGTGGATTGAAATTTGGGCTACTGCTATCAGTTTATATTATGCCTTAAGCTGTGTGAAAGCTAATGAGATCTTATCTACCGTGGTATTCCTGGCTCTAGGTCAAAAAAGCATAGGATTCCGTGACAGGAAAATAAAGATCTTAGTAGGAGCAGATGGAAGTAGGCCCTAGTGTCCTATGCCCTAGGGTTTAACAGTGCTGTTCTGCTGTATCCTGGGAAAGTGGGTAAGCCTTGACTGTCATGACTACATACAGAGCATTCTTCTATGAAAAGCATTCCAAGAAATTCTGTATTAACTACAGGAATTTATTGTGCAATAAGTAGTAAGCAAATTTCAGAAACATTCTACATCTGTGACTTACAGCTCAAATAGCTGTACCTCATCTTACGTAGAAACAAAGAGTGAATATATAGAAATAGTTCTTTTAAAATGGGGAATTCACTGAAGGATTAAACAGAATACTAGCAACAAAGAATATTTGATTTCGAAAGTCTTACTTCTGTCCCTGTTACTCAGCAGAAGATAACCTTCTTCAGCAAATGTTTTTTTCTACCACTTGCATATATTTCCAGTGATTTAACAGAATATATGTTACATATTCATCAACTTCTGCAAAGTGACAAAGATTTGACCTGGTGACCATTACAAGTAACTCGATTGTTTAAACTTGGGGGCCTTCGATTTTTAGGCTAAGCAATATAAGCTTACTAATAAGCTAAAAAGTTTTCTTTAACACAGAGATCTATTTGTGTATCCAGACCTAAAAACCCAAAGAACAAGACCAATGGCAGAAACAGTGTATTTACTTTTCTTAGGTTTTGCATCACTGATGACTCCTTTTTCCCCCCTCAGGAGCTGATTGCATAGAATAGTTAGTTCTAAGGGAAGAAAGACAGCATTTGAGAACACTACAAAAAGATTGATCTAAAGGACTACAGAATATACTTTGTAATTCACAATGACACTGTCCATAGCATGTATCCTATATTCTGATTTCCCCTCACATCCCTTTTTGTATTCACAACACAACACACAACGCTCCAGTAATTTAAAGCAATATTATTCAGGTTATCTTTTAGATTATTATGATTAAATATAAATAGGTCAGTTCTACTCTGCTTCTTCACTGACAAATTTTGGAAGCCAATTTTTATTTGATTATACATAGAAGCTGCATCTCCAAACATCAAGATGCTCTTTGAATATCAGTGTCATAAACAGGACTCAAAACTCAAAGCTAAAAATGAAAAGCCAGTCTGTGAATTTGAGCTGAAAAGCTGGAATCATATGCAGTCCTAAACCACACCAGAAAGAAGACAGCTTTGCATATTCCTTTGTCCACGTTAAGAAGTCACAAAATAATACAACCTTGCTGGTAAGCCTTGCTCTTAAATGTAATACTAAAATAGCCCAGTTGGGTATAAATGAAAATGATACAGCACAGGTACTGTAATATTTTAATAACATTATGACACCAAACTGAATACAAAGTGCTCTATACCTACCTTTAACCAATGCTACACATTCTCCATGTGAGTGGTCACCTTAATTCAGTTATAGTTTAGCTGTCACAATTAATGCCTTATTCTATAAATTAATGTCATGATATGATGAATTTTATTATAGTTCCTATTAACCTTCTTAATTTCACATCCTCCAAAGCACTTAGAAAGAATAATTTTTTCTGATCACCACATTTCAAAGGAGTAGTCACAACCCGTGCTACAAGATTTATCCCTATGAAAGGAACCGTTAAAGGACAATAGAATGCAATATAGGTAATCTGGCATTTAACTTCCAAACAAAATCACACAGCTCCATCAAACAAGATGTAGAACTCGTACAGTATGCACTCTTCCACTAGGTTTTTTCCTAAATAAGTGATGAATTTTACCTTAAAAAATAAATCGAAAAATACTTCATTATTGTTTTAACATGAAAGCAAAAGTAAACTGATATAAATCATCTCAGGTTCAATGATGCCAAAATCCTGCCATAGCCTTGAGGCACAAAACTTGAAATTACTACTTCAAAGATAAACATACACTATATGGTCTTACCAGTAACAAATTGAACTATCTGGAACACAAGCAGTTGATGTAAACTAAAAGTAGTTGCATTAATTTGAACAAGAAAAGCTTCTATAGCTATGTTGGCAATAAAAGGAAAAGTATGAAAAACATGGGCCCTCTCCAGAAGAAAACAGGAGACCTGGTTACCAGGGACATGGGAAAGGCTGAGGTATTCAATGATTCTTTTGCCTCAGTCCACCCGCACTGGATATTTCTTTTGATACTGGAAATCTAAATGGATTTCAGTATGATATCTCTTAAATTACTAGTAAGAGAATACTCTTTGAGAAGAAAGGATAAAAAAGCAGTTACGAATGGATACATTAGACTTACTACCTCCTACCTTACACTGCAGAATTCATTGCTACTTACTATCAAGCAGTTGCAAAACCCATTTCCATACACAAAAGGGAAATTACAATCAACACATAAACCAAACTAAAATGGGACATAAAAAAAAGTTACAGGCCATGTATCCCCATTCTTTATATTTGAAGTATTAGAGGGCATTGCTGGGAATTCAGAATGAGACAGACTGTAAACTGCCAGCAGTACTTGGGGCAGAGGCAATCCAAGACATGATATAGGAGTTTCTTTGTACAAAGGAAAACAAAACTCCATCAGAGAAGAAACAGACACTGCAGGCAGGCATTAGATACAACTTTTTGGGATTTAATTACTTTTATTCCTTTAAGCACAGACTCTCAAACAAGCATTCTTTGGGAAAATGAAGTGACAGTAAGTTAAGGCACAGCCAGACCACACACAGGATTCCCTTTATCTGACTTCCAGCCACCTTCGTTGCTATGTTTGCGCTCAAATAGTAATTTCCTGAAGTCTCCTGCTTTCCAGAAAGGAAGAGAATATGAAGAGATGACAATACAAAAGAGGCTTTGAAAAATAAAAATAGCCTTTAGCATGACACAGAAAGAGGATACACACAAAATTCCCCACCTTGACGTTTTATAGTACTTTTTATTTTAAGCAGTGTGTAGCATTACCTGTGGAAGATGAGCAGAAAAATCAAGTAGCAATAGAAAGCAGAACACCTGGCTCTACAAAGAGAAAAGCATATGCTTCAGAAAAACATATTGTAGTGGTTTATAGACAGAGAAAGAAGCAAAGATCATGTCTCAGCACCGTCAGTTTCCCCAGGATGATGTTTTTCTACTCAGTACATTGCAGATCTGAAGTACTCCAACGACTAAACTTCTAGAGAGCTGCTTCATTTTCTCAGAAAAGGGGAGTAGCTAATCTACATGACAGTGCAGAGCTTAAGGAGTAATTCATGTTTTCATGAGATTATTAAAGACCAGGAAAGATACATCTGTCTTATTCCACAAGGACAACACTAACCATCAGGTTTGAAAATTGTATCTTAAAGTCACAGTATGCTGAACATAACTAGTGAGATTCCCTTATCCCAGAGGAAAGAGCAAACTGAAAGGATGGCATGGGAAATCCAGCTTTCTGACCACTGCATGGTCACGCTCACAAGTTACAGCATTTTAGAGACAGCATTGAGCCAGCTGTCAAATGGAGTGCAAGAGACTTCAAAACCAATACTTTTCCCTTTATTTGTGATCATCCTTTACTGCCCAATCCAGCCTGCCTGAAAGCTGCCAGGATGCAGGCAGCATTCAGTTAATTTAAGCAGCCTTTTCTCCCTTCACAGCTCCTGAGCAATCCAGTAAGAACCCTGCCATCACTGTTCCAAGCCTCCTTTATTTTAAAGATAAGTGAACCATTTCAGGTACTTGCTATTTAATGCTTATTTAGGTACCAATCGTGCAACCAGAATGAAATTCAGTGGAAAGGTAGATACAAACAAAACCAAATACACAAGGTTCATTTCCATGACCAAGTTATAACACCCCTCAATATTAAAAGTGAGAAGGCAGAATCACTTCAAGGTCTCTCTTAATGAGTGGTCAAAGTGTATTGAACACTCTTGAGATTAATAACTATACAGAAATCAGATTTTCTAGCTATTTATCTTGTCTTAATAGACTATCACCTTAATTTATCTCATGATGTCACCTATCATCAACTTCCTGACAATTTATAGTGGAAGAAATTCTTCTGCTTATTATATTTTGATATATATAATTTTATAAACATATTTCTGTTCCTACTGAGGTGTGTTCAACTGAGCAATACTGCAGTTTAACAGTTTGGGGGGGCAAAAGGTTGGCAGGCACTGCAGCGAGATGCCTGTACCTGAGCACAATGACAGACAGTCTAAGTCTGAACTATTTATATATGCCTGAGAAGATGGTGTGCAAGCTACCGACTTGTGAGAATGCAATAGCGTTATCTACATTAATTCTTTGAAATGCTCCTATTTTCTTATTTTATCTTAGTCATAATGATACCCTCTGAAGTGATTTATAAAACCTACATGACATTTTAATCATCACTGGCAATGCCTTTCCAATCTGGCAAGAAACCACCCACTCAACAAACAACTCACCTAAAATACATTCATGCAGCATAAAGTACACAGATTCTTTCATAGCCTCCTCCCTAAGAGCAAGAGTCCCTGGCATGCAGTCTATCAAAATCAAATATTTTCACACCTTTATTATTCCTGTTAGTAACATATAACAAATACTACGTATCAAATATTGACCTCAAATCCACAGAAAAATGGTAAAGAATCATAGAATAATTAGGCTTGGAAAGCACCTTAAGATCATGAGGTACAGAGATTCTTACTAGAGACATAGGACTAAGAATTCCAAGTTAATTGTCAGTTCTGTCATTAATCTCTAGTTTTGCTTGAGCTGCCCTTTTTTCCCCTCATTTAATTTCCACAGACCATTGAAGGATTAGCTCAAGCTTATAAACCATTATAAACGAAAAGGGATTTCCCTACAGTCCTGAACTGAAAGGAATTCTTTTGAGCATGAGTTTGCTTTTACAGCATACTTGTTCTGTTTATAGGTCTTTATGTCCCAGTAACAATGAGGAAAGCATTTAAACTGGATTTACTATTTATATTAAGCCTTTTTTATTATATGTAAAGCATAACTCCTAGGGGTTCAATGTGGTTTTCCTTCTTACTCAAAGAAAAATAAAATAAATAATAAAAAAATATATTTAAAAGGTTTAAAGTAGGCAAAAAGCAAACAAAAAATCCAAATCAACAAATCTTTGCTAAAACACGCCACAATCAGGATTCTCAAATAAAGAGTTTGCCTAAGGTACATTCACGGGCAGATTGTTTTTCCAGCTTGCTTAAGCAGGCTAAGAAGATTTTTGTCTGAAACTCAACCCACGTCCTTAGAAACATTAGCAGTAGACTGCTGCTAACATTAAGATACAGTTCATTTTGTAACGACAGCGAAAGAGTAGCTCTTCCATGCACTTCATCAGGAATCTTGGAAGCCACAACCCTAAATCTGTGCCAAACATCATTTGCATGGAGAATCTTCTGCTACCTCCAGGTGAAAATGAGATGAAGCCACACTGCAAAAACAAGTCAGCCAGAACTGCAGCTCCTCCTCATCTTTGAAGAAACAGATCCTATCTAACAGCACAGAACAATGTATGTACTAGCTCGGCATGGATCAAAAAAAAAAGAAGATGAACAGGGGAATAAAAAGACTTCTGGGCTTTAGAATCTTACCAGTTTATTAGAATAGTTTGTTAATGAATATAAAACAGAGTGAAAAAGCAGAAAGAAAACCAGTGCTTATATCAAATGGCCTAAGTCTATTGTCTCCAATAAGGATAATAAAACAATGGTACATGAATAAAAAAACAAGAGTACTTTGAAAAATTAATCTTGGCAAGCTCTTCCAGATTCACCCTTTTCACTGCATTTGCTTTCAAGCCACACAAATGTCATGAACTTCATATGAAATAAAGAAGAAAAGGTACTGCAATACATGAATTGTAAAGGTATGCCAACCTTCCACATTTTCATCCCACACAATTAGTAGCATAAAAGGTAAAATATACTTTCAAATCAAATAGACCTATCATTTTAAACAGAACTGGAAGCCTAAGCAAACACAAGACAAATACCAGCTTGTCAAGACTTGTAGTAAAACTAAAATACACTAAAATAGAGGCCGAAAAAACACAGGAGGAGTTCACTAAGAATTTCAGCTGCATCCAAAAAATATTACTGCTTTAACAGGAACTAATGAGTTCCAACTAAAACCACAGAAAGAACACAAAGGTTCTGACACCACCTGCACTGTGATGCCCTTTACCACCCCAATCATAGAAACATGGCACCATCCCCCTTGCCACAGGCAGGGACACCTTCCACTAGACCAGGTTGCTTCAAACCCTGTCCAACCTGGCCTTGAGCACTGCCAGGGATGGGGCAGCCACAGCTTCTCTGGGCACCCTGTGCCAGGGCCTCAGCACCCTCAGAGTAAAGAACTTCTTCATAATGTCTAATCTCAATCTCCCCTATTACCATTATAAAGCCATTACCACTTGTTCTGTCACTACATGCCCTTGTAAAAAGTCCCTCTCCTGTCAATTCATCAAACAAAATAAGTAAATACTGCTCTAGCTCATCCCCATTAGCTCTGTTTAAAATTCATTAAGTTCACAAAGTCAATTCAATGTACACCCTCAGAGTTCAAAAATACAGACTTAATACAGAAGTAATTGATAAGAAAAATATTAACATATTTACTGAGAGTACAATTTGAAACTTTAATTTTAATAGACACACAAAATCTTTACATTACTGATAGATCTTTCTGCTACTACTGTGCAAAGCCTCCTTTGCTCACCAATGGATGGACTTAAAGTAAATACTTAAGTTCTATTGAATTTTTAACTTCAAAAATGGGTGTAAAAACAACTCCTTGGAATTTTTTCGTGTCTGCTCTTTGCCTGTTATCTTTCATGTTTCTTTATGGTGGAGCAAAGTCCCTTGTCTGTGATGGGGAATTATATGTGCAGTGATGACTTAAGTCTCAGAAATAATAAGGAAAACAGATCTCCTCAGATACAGAAAGCAAGTTGTGTTTGTATTTATATGTTGGTCAGTGGGGAACTGAACTGCTTAAATACATGTTCTTATATATTTCTTTTGAATCATTAAAATTAACAATTATTTTGAATTAACATGCTGGTGAACAGTCTTTATAATTTCTCATAATTTTTATAGAAGTCATGAAATTGATTTTAGCCACTACTCAGTATAACTGAGATAAATATACATTAATCTTTACTTGTCAAAGATGGGCAAATTAATGCCTGATTCTGCCTTGCACTTACATGAAATCAGTGAAAAACAATACTACATCAGTATGTAGGGGGTTTTAATGACTGAACTTGCATTTACTTCACATAACTGAAAATAGTTACCTAGTGTGCAAGTTGATGGAAAATTCATTCTGTTATTCCAGTGCAGTCTCAGTGCAAACTTCAGTACAGCCTTAATTATTGAGTCACATAATATTTGCCATCAGATCCATTTGTCAACTCCATTTGCTTTCCAAAGTTACAGATGTCAGAAATTTGTATGTGTCATCAATTCATTTGTCATATTTGTTGTATGTTAACATTAAAAATCAAGTTAGCCAACACTGACATCTAAATTGCCATCTTTAGGTTTTGGAGTCAATTACAGATTTCAGCTAATTTCATACTGATCTGAGACGTGTCAGCATGATGCAGATATAAGGAAGTTAATACTGGTTTGTACTTGCTTTGCTTTTTGGTTTTCTTCAGAAGTAAATCATGATGAAAGCATAAAACACAGGTTTTTCAAACAGAATTTTCACAACCGAAGGTTTATGCTGATGCCGGAAGAATAAGAAGGAGCTCTTCAAGTTACAGCATGAAATGGATTCTGAATTAAATAAAAAGAGAAAAAAGGTGGGGGGAGGGAGGAGGAGAAAAAAGGGAAATGTGAGGAAGAAGGAAAGAAGCATTTTTCCCAGTAACCTGTTACTGTAAGCTTACGAAATTGATACCCCTTAGGTAGGAAGTACATAGTCATTTACATAGATTATATAAACAAGAACACTAACAACTAAAATTACATGTTTCCTAATTTTTAAATGAAGATTTAAGACTGTTAGCAGGTCATTACCTGTATTCATGTCTCAGTACAAGATACTATTTAAATTACAATTTAGGGTACTGCAAAAAAAACCATTTTGAATCATCATGTTTTGAACACATGACACTGGCTCAGAGGAAAAGCAAAACAAATTTAGGAACTTGGATTCATAAGATTCATTACGAGCTTTCCTAAAATTGAACACAGTTTTATACTTTGGCTTTTTGTTTCTTCTTTGTAACTAAAGCAATATGTATGCAATTGGAAGAAAGGTATCAAAATAGTAAGAGGCTGAGATGCGGCTTCACAGGCTGGAAAAAAGCTTCCTTGACAGTGTTACTACATGACTGAGATTAATAACTGCAGTATCAACAACTGCATACCCAGTGTATGGTCTGAATTAAGACGATTCACACTATGTCTGAGTCCTTTAAATGTTGAGATAATTCTCACTATTTTAATCAGAAGCAAATGTAAAAACTAAGCTAGAATTTTAGAAGAAAAGGTTTAGCCTGGCTAACTTGGGAATCTTCCAAATGCAAAACTGTTGAGTTTTCAGCTGGACTGCGTAAGAATGTACAGACAAACCAATAGATTTGTTGTGCTCTACCTTTCTTAGGAATAATGAGGCCAGGAGTTTGCAGAACATCATGGTTTCTTTTTCATGTCTGCGTTCAGAATATAATTCTTCAAAAATAGTTATTAAAGTTTTTCAGAATTCCTAACAAGAAATCATAGAATAGTTAAGGTTGGAAAGGACCTTAAGATCATCCAGTTCCAACCCCCCTGCCATGGGCAGGGACACCTCACACCTGTAGCCCAAGGCTCTGTCCAACTTGGCTTTGACTACCAGGGATGGAGCATTTACCACTTCTCTGGGCAACCTGTTCCAGGGTGTCTTCACCCTCACAGTGAAGAGCTTCTTCTGTAAATCTATCCTGAACTTCCCCTGTTTAAGTTTAAACCCATTACCCCTTGTCCTATCACTCCAGTCCCTGATGAAGAGTCCCTCTCTGGCATCTTTGTGTCTTTTAGGGTGGGATGGGAAAATTGAGCAAGAACTCCCAAGAGGCTCTGATGCACAGGGAAACATGACATGCATACGGAAACCTGAAGTTGTTTTAAGGGTCCTAAACTGTATTTACATTTATAAAATGTACACATGTATTTGTAGAGTCACCAATTCTTTTCTGCTGGAAGCTCATGCATGCTTTTCCCTCATCACCTAAGTCTTTATAAAGTTCACAGAGCACATATTCTTTTATCCTGTGCTAGGCAATTCCTGCAGTAAAGTGGGTGCCAGCTTTAGGTACCACCTAAAGTAGAGCACCCAGCTCATGAGGCCACTAATTAGCTGACTAAGTGTGCTATTTCTTGATCCAGTTATGCTAGAATGTAGCTACGCTGACTTGGAAGAGATGCAGAATCCATTTGGGTGTAATACCGCTTGCACCAAAGCTAATATCACCATTGTTCCTCATTTACATACTACCAGCTTTATTTTAATGGTGAAAACCGGAAACCTAACGCTTAAAGTGTGGTCTGCACAACATCTGCTAGTAATAGAGGGGAGAAGGTCAGTCATCTCATTCCGGTTCTTTTTTACTGCTTCCCAGTATGTTTACTTTCCCACCATACAAGAGGTTTCCATTACTGATCCTGGAATATTCTGTAGTCAAAAACTGGATGGGAATTGTCTGGGAGAGCTGTCAATAAGATAGAGTACTTGCTTTAAATATAAATAATGAGTGATGTAGTAAGAAGCTCTTAAGTGGGAATTACATTCTACGTATCTGTCAAGGCCAATCTCTGCTAACAGCACAAATGAGTGGAGTAGACAGCTGAGGGAGGAAAAAGCAAATCACAGTTACAATAACCCAACGTGGAATTTTGTTAAGTAGAAACTCTGTTGTTAGTTTTAGTTACATCAGTTCCCTCAAACATGTCCACACACTGCAACTTCCACAACCAACTGTGAAGAGATGAGAACAATCCGTAGACAATCACAGTTTTTGTGTGCCTTGCTGGTTCAGTTTCTGCTGAATGAGTACAGTCAGCTCAATGGAGAGACACCTAATACTCCCCAGGCTCTTGGTGTGCTACGGTGGATCAGTCAATTAGACATGCCTTGTTATGGAGCAAGACAGCTTGGCTCTACCGCCGCGACACTGCTCCTACTGTCTTAAGAGTAAATCTGTTGGTCTCTGTGGAAGCAAACTGATTGTTTGCACTTATTTTGTATTCTGGTTTGCCTTATCAAGAAGTTGGCGGTATTCCACATTACAGACTAGGAAAAATAATCTGATTAGTAACCCGGAAAGAAAAACCACATTCGTGCATGGGTAATGTGAGGAATTCCTATGTAATGCAAATACATGTGTTTCTTACAAATTCAATAAGAAATATAAACAACTGAGTAGAAAATTTTGTGGGAGAAGAAAGGGAAGGAGAACACAAAAGGAAGAGGTGCTGGTCAGTTAGCCAAGACTAAATAAATTGAGTGAATTAGGAAGAGCTATTAATATTTGAATGGAGTTATCTAGGGAAGACAGTTACCAGGCATTAACTTTCAGCTACTGTCAGCCAGCAGAGGGAATTTACATGAATTCACTGATTCAACTTGAAAAAAAAGAACTGGTATGTCAGAACATCCAGTTAAATACTTGCCCTGCCAGCACAGTAAAAGAATGAAATCCAGGACAGTGTCTGGGAGAGGACAACACTGTGAGTATACATGTGCACTTCAGTTTCCCATTCCACAAGAACACTAAAAAACCCCTACATTCTAGACAGCTGACGTGGGTTGATTAATGTGCTGAGATAGGTAAATCACTGGTCAAAACTCATTCCTCCTGCAAGAGCCAGAAGGGGAAGCAACTGTGAAAGACAAGAACTTAAGAGTGGTGCAGCCCCAAGTTGTCTTAGAAAAAACTATGTGGGCATAGGTCCCAAGCCCCACAGTGTGCACCATTTACTGTGTTGTACACACAGAGAGGCAGAGCTGACACATTTCCCCCTTCCCGCTGTCCTGTAATGAGGCAGTGAGGAAGACAGGTCCTGTTCTAGATACTCTATTTTTTTGGGTTACAGAAGCCTGGAACTCCATCTGTGCACAGGGGGTGAAAGAAATAGGAAAACAAAATAAAATCTAATTGTTAAAGTATCCAGATATTTTACGCACTTAGGATGCAGACAGTCCATGATAGGAAAAAAAGAGAAATGCATCAACCTGTGAAGGAAAAACAAACAGTGCAAAAGCTAAAACTTGCATTGTATACCTTAATGTGTCTTCATAGTTATGTTAGAAGAAAGCTGACTTCTATCTAATTAGAAGTTAACACAGCAATAATTTTGTAAGGCAAGCATGTGCAGGCAATGAACTGATGTTGCAGGAAGGAAATGACAAGTGCAGAAGAGCATAAATCAACTTCTAGCTGAAATCTTTTGTTTTTCAAGAGTGCATGAAGGCTCTATAAAAAAATTATACTCTGAAGTAGTTAGTTCTTAGTTTTCAGATATGCTAAGAGAATGTTTGTAGCTTTGGAAGTCATGAATTCCAAGTATCTGAAGGGGGGCTATAAGGATGCTGGGGATGGACTCTTCATTAGGGACTGTGGTGACAGGACAAGGGGTAACGGGTCAAAACTTAAACAGGGGAAGTTTAGATTGGATATAAGGAAGAAATTCTTTACTGTGAGGGTGCTGAGGCACTGGAATG